>JARWZN010000006.1:706249-753244 GCA_030015385.1 Trichoderma sp. BMH-0061
TAAGTCATAACTTACGATCCAAGTCCAAACAACCTGCCATAGCACCGACGGCCACCATTCCCACCCTCGACCCAAATCCACCAGCTGCTCGGGGACCGTCGCGCCACGAAGTTCGGTACCAGGAATGCCAAACGTCGGATGGTATTTTCGACATGCTACCCACATACCGACGGTGAGGAGGACNNNCATGCAACGTTTAGCACGTGAGCCAAGGGAAGAAGAAAACTCTCGCTTTGCCAACGCGGAGTCNNNGACAAAACACACCTGGACAATCATTCCGAGGCCAATGAAAAGCAGAGCTCGCTTTGTATGGTCCATGTTTCTTAGGCGGCAAAGCCACGAAGTTCTCGCGCCATTGCAGGCGGGCTCGACCCGACGGGAAGGATGAGTAAACTGTTTCTGCAGTCTTGCCACGCGAAGGAAGCGGAGATTGGACGCGTGGAATAGTGCGACTCCTAGAGGGAACCAAAGACTCATGAAGAAATATTGAATGTCGTATGCCAGGACCAGTGGCATGGTTGCTCCAATAGGATATGTGATCTGTGCGAGGATCCAGTATATGTGCAAAAATGCAATAGCGAAGAACGACAGTAGCAGGCCGCGAATCTTTAGCACAGGGAGGTTTCTGTTATACCAGCAGAAAGCCATGCCTGTGATGAGAAACGTCGTCCATGATGCACACCAAGATATGTAGAATACGCCAACCTTGTCCCAATTAGGGGGACTCGGCGGAAGTGTGTAAACAGATACCATAATGGTGGCCTCTCTTGGAGAGATGCAATAACGAGTGAATGCTAAACAATGAGAGTGTTCAAAATGATCATCTAAGGCACAATCATTTTAATAAAGATCGATGAATTCAGAAAGGGGCTTAAAGGGATTTGGGTCTCAATCATTATATCCATCTCAGCGATTGTTCAAGTATTACTGCTCCCCCTCCCTTACATAGGATGTCTTTTCTTGTCCAAAACTGGAAGAAGGCTTCTCTTCTGGGTTTGCTGATCACCAGACTAATAAATGTTGTGTCACAACTAGTTACTCTTCCTAGAGTAATGAGAGACATTTTGGGCTATCGTCTTGGCGGTCATGGGTGTGCGGAGGCTGTTTTTTATGACAGCTCCCCCTCAAGGCAGGAAAATGGGAAGGCTGCCTACAAGTAACGTGGAAATTTCACTTTTAGTTTTGATCCCATGTCGCCTAGTTCAAAATTACGTCCGAAATCAAGAAGTACCCTTCAAGATCAACGACGCAAGGAGAGAAATTTGACTTGAGCTGGGACTGGGGAGACGAGTACCTGGAATCCGTCATGTTGGGCGTCCAACCATCCAAGACATGTCTCACGGATTTGCTGCGTTCCGGGAGAGGAAAAAGAAAATATGGCCGTAGAGTAGGGTAAGATGACAAGGAATAACAAGGAATCTCGGGCTTGGCATTGCGTCTAACACGATCGGGCGAGACTGCATGAGACTTACACGTGAAGCATAGTAGTATTGGTCTCTGCTTTGGTAAACTCAATACTACAATGTTGTCGGCCGAGACATACCTATTATAATTGCAGTGGGCGAATCTGTTCTCGGGATCTGAGCTCCACGCATCTCTCCCGAGCTGCAGGGATCTTTCGTATCGCGATACGGCCGATCTCCGCATCGATGCAGCCGCTCTCCCTTGACGCTTTGACACAATTTCTTGGGGTGGCGATCAGCCGCACCGTGTCTTTTGATGAGGGTGGCTGGATGACGGCTTATTAGCGCAGCATGGTAGTTTGATTGTACTCATTCACACATAGTTCGATCATCATTTAAGATCTGAAACCTTTTACGTATTCGTTCAAGGCAGAAACTGGTGCGATCCTGGGTTTAATCGCCCTGTATGCTTCTTTGACTACTCTGTAAAATTCGCTCTTGAGCATCTTGCAAACATTTTACTACCTATCTTGAGGCTCGGATATTGCCATGTGACACAGATATCCCGCAGATGAGGCTCGTTGATTGGTGTCTCAGTGTGACGCCCAGTCAAGCCTCTCGCCGCATTGGACTGTCATTGACCTTCTCTGTGGTAATTTGTCATGAGATCCCTGTCCAATCCTTCATGCAAGGGCGACCGGGTTTTGTGTACCGTGAATTTGGGCGGCGATCAGTGGGCATCCTAACTCTATGCCAATCGAGGAGCCGAAATGAATCACTAGTGTTCCGTGAATGGAGAGGCCTAGCAGGGCAGCGAGAGAAATGAACATTTGCATTTTGTATAAATTCGTCTGGTATAGTTGATTTATTTATGCACAAGCATTATTTGATATTGACACCTATGCATTCACATTCACAGTTGAAATGGTGACCTGCTGCACTCTGTAATGCCGTCAAGGTTCAACGAGCTATAAGCTATAATGCCACTTTGATGTAGTGAAGCATGATATGCGATACTAAGGCAAAAAAAAGTCTAATTCTAAAGTAAAAAGGAGATGATTTAGAGTAATCATGATAAGCAGAAAAGCTAGTAGCTGGTCTTCATTGACAAGACAAACACACTGCCCATCTCTTGGTGAATGGAATAATCCTTACCTGTTCCTGTCCCCTTTCGACAAGCATCAAGACCTATCCATCATCTCGTGATGCTTGCAAAGAGCACCACCAGCCTTCCAATCATTCGTCTCCAAGTTAGGATACTCATACCCAGTAATAGTAATCAGACTGTCCAGCTTGTCGATCGTGGTGTTTCCTCCGTGAGCTCCAACCACCACGGTGCTTCTTGGCAACCCATCGTCCACAGCAGCATCCAGCCACTGTCTTGCATATCCGATATCGAATCGCACAGCATCTCCCATGCCTCCATCATCAGGATCAGGGCTCCACACGTCCGCTACAAACGCGACTACTCCTTCATTTTTCCCTGGGCAAGCTGAAGTTGCGACGCCGTACGACCAATCTCGAGCATGGGGGTTCTCGTCCCTCCACAACGAGCGAAATTGGATGTGTGCATCTTTCATCACAAAAGGGTTCTTCTCATTGTACGTAGCGAATTTAACATTGCCGTTGTTGATGTTAGAATAATACTTCTTGGCCACTTCGGGGACGACGACTACTGCTCCAGCCTCGACATAATCGGGCACACCTCCAGCATGGTCGCGATGGTGATGACTAGGAACAATGTGCGTAACCGATTTATGGAGTGTTTCTTTGACCCATTGGATAAGAATTCGAGATCGATGAGGTGCCGCATCGGTAATGAGAACACCATCGGTGAAGTTGAGAACCAGTTGCACGTAGTCTGCGTAGCCGACATACACAGCCATAATCTGGGGGATGTCGGGGATTGGATGCGTAACAAAAACGTCTGAAGTGTTGAAGAAGGACTCAAATGGGCCACCCCAGAGACCAGCTTCAAAGAATTCGTGGACTTCAGAGCGAGGGTATAGTTTGCTTTGCTTCGGTGCCTGAGGAGTGGTTGTGTCCTTGGGCGAGAGAACGGGATCGAAAAGGCCGGCTTTCATCGGTGGATTAATGGAGATGCTGTCTAGCTTAACATCTTCCAGAACATCTGTGGAGTTATAAATTGTTTGCAGGCGATAAGGCAATTGAAGACAGTGACCGGACTTGTCGTCGAAGGACACGGCGGAGTAGTTCGACAGCAGGAGATCATTGGTAGCTTTTCCAAAAGTCGCGTGATTTTCCAAGAAGCGTATCTTGTAAGGCCTATGACTCGTGGCATTTACAATCAGGCTCAGGTCAGAACCGTCAAGCTCCAAAACCTTGAATCGATTGTTCGTGAGAGGTTCAATCATGTCATAAGTATGGAGGCGAGATGAAGCCGAGCTCATCTGCTGCAGCAACCAAGGTAGGGCAAATTGCTGTGCCTGGTGGATCAGGTAATCTGCTAGGTATGAATCCACATATCCTATTGTCTGGGTTGGGTCGTCCACGAAAAAGTTGTTTTGTGCCTTTGTGAAGCATGCAAAGCCATCTGAACCATCTTTCATGACAATGGTATAATTCATCGAGGGCTCAAGACCGGGTTGGGACCAGACCCAATAGTCATTGTATCGGTAATATCGGTCGATGCGAGCTCGTAGTCCCGAAGACAAGTCAAAGGACAAGGTTTCCGAGCCGGTCTCAGCAACAGACTGGTCCGAGTGATAGAGGTTGTAGTTTTGGGTGAGAGTTTGGGACCGGTATATGCTATTTGTTAAAAAATGTCCTATGTGTCTAATTGGTATAGCCTCATGGACTACNNNCCCTTCCGCTTTGTAAACCAATCTCTGAACCTCTTTTAAGGCCTCTGATCCTCCAATTGAGTCAATGATGCTCCCCAACAATGTCGACGCATCTGTGACATTGTCGCAAGGTGTGGGATTGGCGGTCACCAAGTGAGTTGCACTGGAAAAGACCGGCAAAAGAGTTTCTCTGAACTTCATGTTGGATGCTGAAATTTGTGTTGGGAGACGTTGAAAGAGAATAGTTTGTTAGCATGCGTGCTTCAATTGTTACAATGATGGACGAAAGACACTTTATATGTAGGTATAGCGCCTTTGCGATTGCTATATATTTAGATGCTATTAACAGACAAGACAGCCACGCAATACGCGACAATAGCACGCGTGGCAACACGTCTTGCTCAGAGTGGGTTGGACTCCAACGTACATGATTCGGCATTGTAATGCAACATCTGGTACCTGAAATCGGCGCTCGGTAGTTATTTTAGATCTGACTCTCTGGGGATTTTCCGTGTTATGGGGACAGGGAGTCCGGGTCACTGCCGCACTTGGACGGAGAGCGGTACTTATTAAAAGCCGCGCTTGTAAAATTGCCACTTGGGGGCCTCAAGCGTAATTTAATGCATAACTACTACCAGTATTACGGTTATTGATTCTTGCATTTAGAGAATCGAGAGATTAAGTGAAGATCTAATCTCATGATCTTCTCTTTGAGGCTGCCTCCTGAGCGTCTAATCTGTAAATAGAGAGAGAAACGGACGCATGTATTCACATCGCTGGCCTTGCCCGCCCATACAGCAGTAGCTGAAATATCCAATTGAAAACTATCTTACCTAGCTATCCATTATGCTTTTCATTTAACCTCTTCGATACCATGTCGTTGCTATAACTCTAAAAGATTTACTTTTGAACGTATGGAGACGGCGACTTTTCAGTTGAAGAAGATGATAATATGTATATCGTATGTTTACCGCCAGACGTGATTAATCATATTAGAAGACTATAAAAATTCTCTATGGAAGTGGTGCAAAGGTAGAACGCTGGTATCTGATGCAACGCTGCCAGCTTGACTGAGGCCAGTATCAGGACTGCGCTGAGCATCAATTCCCACATGCATCATAGGCTCAAAAATATCACCTTGATCAGGCGCTTGCAAGCTCTCAAACTGGTCAATATACCACCTCGTCATCCTTGATAAAGCCCCACGAAAGACAGCTGGTATAATAAACCGCTTGCTCCCTTCGGCCAACGTCAGTTTGTTGAGCAACTGTAACAAGAGCACCTTTGGGTTAAATTCGATATCGTCCAATAGGCATGCCACGCTCTGCGGTACCCGGGCAGAAACATCAAACTTCATTAGAATTACAGCCGCATATGTGATTCTGGTGAAAACAATGACTGGCATTTTTTGTAGAATCTCAATTGGAATGTCCAAGAAAGTGTGAATCACTTTTTGCGCTGACGCGACGCATTGGGCAAGTGAGTTGGCGACGTTCAAGGAATAATAGTTGTCCAGATTCTTGGCCAGAGGTAGAGGTCGTAGTTTGTACGGCGGCCGGAAATCTTCCATGTCGTGCCCGTCGTAGAATGCCGGCTCATGGAGACTTATCAAAATCATGTGGTAGTGGATTATCATCGGCTTGTTTGTCATTAGCTGCCATAANNNAACAATTTGGTGATCCCATTGGGTTGAATTACTGTGTAAAATGTCTGCGGGAACTTGTCGCTTCCACGCTGTCGCACGATCCACGCCATATCTCAGAACCCGGCAGATGCTATCATCTGAGAAGTTGACACGCGATCCACTATACAGTCCAGTCATTGACATGCTTTCTTCTGCAATTATCTGGAGCTTGGTCCATTCTATGAGTCGTCGGTCGTTCGGATGAACGCTTGGAGCTGTCTCGAGTACCTTGATGCAATCGTCGAGCCACGGTTCATGACGGAGGACGGAAGGCCGTCGGAACGAAAACGCCATACTTGAGTATGTTAGTATTGGGATTATTACATCGTGATACAGCTTCAGAACGTACCTCGAAGAAAGAAAGTAACACGCTATAAATGTTCTGCAGGTTTCGATGAACTGTTCCGAGTGGACAAATGGTTCATTTGCCGATGGAATCCTGTACTGCTCGTCATTTGAAGACATCAAGTCCAGAACTAATGAGGCAGCCATATTTGCATATTGGCTGAACATTAGCTTTTGAAAATTCTCCACGAGACAGTACCATGCTGATAGAACGAGGTATGCCTGAATCAAATCGAGAGACTTGTTACCGTGCATAGCAACCTCTTCAGCTACGTATTTCGCAGTATTGCGAAACAACATCTTGCAACATTCCGGTTCATGACTGCTTGAGGCAACCGATAGAACCGCCCTGAAAAGAGCAGGTTTGATGCTCCTGGTATGTTGCCACGTCCAGTGTGAAGGCAAAAGCACCAGAGGGTAAATCGATGCCATGTTCACGCAAAACATCGAAAACATTTCGTGAGCAAACTCGGAGCTAACCAGGCCGATTGACACAGGATCATCTGACGTTAAATAGGGATCGCCCGTTGACACAAATGCCAAAGGAGGCAGGATATCTTCCAGGAAAGTCGGTTGCTGCTGAGGGTCTGAGAATAGAGATGCATTCATAGACTCAGAGTTCAATGGATCTGAATATGGAATTTCCGCATCGAGTTGAGCCGGAGTCTCGGAAATCGCATCTTGGAGTTCTTGTAGCTTCTGCTCGAGGGCTTTGATCCGTGTGTCGTTCTTATTGCGCCTTCGTCTAATGGCGGGAGGGCGAAACACGCAGTCCACGTCCAATTTGGAACAGCGATCACACTTTTGCGCACCCGAGCGACGCGATCCATTGATGCATTTTATCTTTCGCTGTCGACAACCCTTGAATCATACAACGTGAACATCTCGTCTCGCGCCGCCATGCTGGGAAGAGGGTGAACATCAATGCAAAGGCATACCTCACAAGTACGGTTTAGCCCAGTCGGACTTACAGTCCCAGATTCTTCGTTGGATGCCGCGTTTTCCGTAGATGCAGTACTCATGTTGGCGAGTTGTGGATGGTTGATTGACAAGGTTCACGCCCAAGTTCCGCGTTAGTGTTTGGAGATGGAAACGCGGTGTCTCTTTAGTGCCGCCCTCCGGAGCCCAATTGCTTCTCCTCCCTTTTGGGATACACGGACGTTGAAACTGCGGGGCCGCTTGTAAGCTTAAGATGAACCGAGAGAACTTTACCAAGCGGAGTATTAATGTATAAATCGTTGAGCGTGTCCAGTCTGAGCCTCTACTGTACGTAAGCGCTATTCGAGCTTCGTAGTAGAGAATACGCAATGCCGTTGTTTCTGACGTCTCAGGGGTTGATGACGAATAAACTTGTCTGGAAAAGTTCAATGCCAAAAGGAGCCGGTCACATTAGCGGAGGTTGTATCGGAAATTTTATTGTTTAATACGACCTACACCCCCAACTCTCTTAGGTCCACCACGAATGGAGGTAACATCCAAGCGACGAAAGACGGCATGCTTACTGTGTTATTGTATACCCTATTATAAATGCGTCTCTATGCTTAGTTTCGGCGAGTGTCATAGTTATCCATCGGCGACTCATCCTTTACAAGCTCCCAAACCTCCTCAATCGTCTTCACAACTGATTCTGGTAACGGCCCATTGTTCAGACCCGCAACAGTTTGCTCCAGCTGCGCGATCCTGCTCGCACCGAGAACAATGCCATCACCCAGATGCTCCTTAAGCACCGAGTGATAGGCCACCCATCGGTAAGCCAGCTCGGCCTTTGGAATACCAGACACATTGGACGCTTCGTTCCAGATATCCAGTGCCTCTAGGAACTTTGGCCTGTTATACAAGGTGTGGTACATCTGTCCAATGCTCGTTTCTTTGCTCCATCTGCCCTCGCCACCGGATCCCTGCCGCAACTGCTCTGATGACTTTGTCAGGAATCCTCCTGCAATGGCGCTGTAGGCGTAGAATGCAATGCCATTTTCCCGGAAAATAGGGAACAGTTCAGTTTCCGACCTGCGAGCGACCGGATTGTAGTTTCCTTGGTAGACAGTAGGAGCGACGTAGCCTTTCTCTTTTACAATCTTGAGAACGGCCTTTACTTCGTCTACATTGTAGTTGGACAGTCCAAACTTTTCGAATTTTCCCTGGAGATACAAGTCGTTGATGCCAGCCAGAGTTCCTTCAAGGGACTCTTCTGGATCGGGCGCATGGAGATAAAATATGTGTACCTGTTCGTCCGTCTTAGCGATGTATGCAGTAGGATAAAGCTTTTACACCATACTGAGAATAGAGAGTTGGAATACCTTGTCAACGCCCAGTTTTTGCAAGCTCTCCAGGCCTCTTTCGACAACTCTTTCTCGCGTTGATTGACCAGAAACCCATCCTCCAATGTGCTTCGTGTCAATGGTGAATCTTGACGGTGCCTTGAGTTTTCCCAGGATTTCTTCGCTAATGCCGTAGAGTTGCGCCGTGTCAAGCTGCTTGATTCCTACTTTCTCAACAGCATCGAGTACCTCGGCAGCCTGTTCAGCGGTGGGGAATGCGTTGCCTGTGTTGAAGTTGGCTGTGCCGAAAACAAGTCTTGGTCCGGAATACGCCATGGTAGGGATTTAAATGGTAACTCAAGTGATAGATAGTTTAGACAATAAGTTAATTAAAGTCTAGGATCTATGTAATGCCTTTTATAGATGTGAAAGACCTGAAAGAGGCAATACGCAAGCGTATTTACTTCTTAGCCTTGCCAAGGTAAGTTTCCCTCTATTTTGTGGAGATAATGGAGATAACTGGCAACTAAGCTTGTCGCGGGTTCATATTCCGTATTATTAATTGATATGATACCATCACGATGTTTATCGTCGGTCACTCGGCCACACGGAGCGCAGCTGAGCAGGTGGAGAAGAGAATAGTCTAAATAGAATTCAACCTATAAGATCATCAAGAGCTTAGTTACGTCTTGTTACGAGGAGTTATTAGATGCTGGCCGTTGAAGCATCAATAGCAACGATTGGCAAATTTTGGGGGGCTGAAACTGGATTTGTAATCGTACATCCGGCGTCAATCGTATATCCGGTTGCTAATAACTCAATTGACCGAGAGACCCCGCGCCCCAGTGTTTGTTTGCAATTGAGCATGTTTCTTGGATCTCTACAGGTTGAACTCACGCACGTCATTGTTTTCTCGATATAGTTGGTGATGATAAAGCTAGGAGGGTCTCTATTTGCTATTTGCTTACGGCTCGTTGGCAGAGAATGGACATCTGACACCTGACTCTAGTCCCGAAGCGTTGCCCGATTCGACTATCGTTAGTGCAGCTCCGTGTTACCAGGATATTGCTGTGCCAACTCGGTTTTCTACTTTTAAAGTCCACAACAAATTAATCTTTGTCTTAGAAAGGAAGGACGTACATAATTCCCCTAGATGCAGAATAGAATCTGTAACCATAATATTGTTTGGTAAATACATCTAGGCCAAAAGACCAGGGAGCGGCCGAAGGACCAGGGAGCGGCCGCAATGTAGGTAAGACGTTGTAAAACCCTGTTATAATGTCGGCCGATCGCGTGAGCATGAAGTACACATATTCATCTATTTTAGATAGGATGAGCTTTGTTATGATTCCGTAATTCTTATGGAATGCTTAATGATTAAATATTGAGGCGGACACCATGTTCGGTGGAAGCTTCATAGGGAAATCCCGCGCGAAAAGTTGCCCATTATTACAAACCGCTACCACAACTCCCCGCAATTCCGGAGGTGATGTATATTGAAAAGAGAGCGCAAGCAATGGGTTTCTGCAAGTCGTATCGCAGCAGCGTATCTGTATATTCTCTATTAGATCAAACTTAATACCATTTGCATCTTTAGTCACAATCATGGCAGACTTACCTCCGGATTATTTTGTCTCCTCCCTGCAGTACACCAAAAAGACCTTCCAGGATGTCTATCCCCCCATCGATCCAACCAATCCAGCCAACTCACTTGCGGGGAGAATTGTCATTATTACTGGCGCAAGCCGAGGTATTGGGGCTAGGGTCTGCAATCTTCCGAATCTAGTCCCANNNCGCGACGGGCCGTCACTGATTCGTTGTCATTTCCAGGGTATCGTGCCATCATTTGCTAAAGCCGGGGTTCATGGCCTAGTTCTCGTTGCCCGAGATGAGGCTAAGCTGGAGGAAGTAGAGCGCGAGGTTCTTGCAATCAACCCTAAGATCGAAACTTTGCTTGTTGCGTTGGATATCACGAATGAGATCGCAGTGGGGCAGCTCTTCGACAAGATCCAGGCACGATTCGGCCGCTACGCAGATACACTGGTTCATAACGCAGCGGTCAATGCGGCCGGAAATGAAGGAGGCCCGATACTGCATGAAGCCGAGGTTGACGAATGGTGGAAGAACTTTGTAAGTCACCCACTGCTTTCCACGCCCTGCATTACACGGGAGAATGATGCATGCNNNTTGCTAGTCTGTTTCCAGGAAATCAATGTCAAGGGGTTCTTCGTCTTCTCTAAATATTTCATCTCTGCCCTTCCATCTCCGACTACGCCTGCTACGATTATCAACATCTCATCTTCCGCAGCGTGGCTTGTGTATCCCGTGTCCGACGCTTACAGCGTCAGTAAACTCGCCAGCCAACAGTGGTGTACCATGCTCAACGCTGCATACGGGGGTACACTCACTGTTGTAAGCATCCATCCTGGTCTTGTAGCTACGGACATGATGCAGCCCTTTTTCGAGAAGTTTAATATGGATTCACCACTGTTGGCTGGGGGACTTTGTACTTGGGTTGCAGCCGATGCAGAACGCTCGGCGTTCCTAAGCGGGAGGGTAATTTCAGCCAACTGGGATGTTGAAGAATTGGTGGCTCGTAAAGCCGATATCGTAGCTAAGAACGAGTTGACAGTGGACTTGGTGGGCACCTTTGGCAAGGAGCAATTCAAGAGTGCTTGAACTGCTACCTGTTGAAACCAATCCAAGATTACTCGATAGAGCATCTCAGAACTCTACGATTTTTTCTATAGACTAACTAGTATCAAAATAACACAGTAGAATTTTGACAAATGATAAGCTGGTATTAGATTCAACATGGGGAAGGAGGGATGGAGCTGAAGCAGGACTATTGAAGGGAGAGAGAGCGACGGGACATGCGAAGTCATGTACCAAGAAATCGAAAGGATATTCTGACTCAATGCAGTATATGTAGCACCACTTATCTTATTGCGACTACAGCTATTCATTGCGAAGGATAGAACTTAGATGAAGTAATACATCAAGCATTTAGGCTTACTACCGGAAGATAGAGAACACAAATCAGACGCTCAAGCCAGTCGTATCCGGAGGAAGTGTAGAAATTTTGACAAAGGCCGTCCTTGTGCGAGACTTTCCTGGCAGGCATCGCTCTCAGCATGCTGTAAAAGGCCACTCATATGCAAGAATGGCGACGCGCATGTTGGGCATTCAAAGTTATTCTCTCCATCATCGCACCTGTAACTCTTAGATTGATAGCACTCAAGAGCAATACCAATTATCTCGTCTTCATCCACTTCTGATGGACAGCCATCGTATTCCATGTGTAGTAGCATAGCTGACCATGATGAAAACATCTTGTAACACCCAAAACATTCTTTATTCTTTGGTTGGTGAGTAATGAGGTGCTAGATGCGGTTAGATGGGGAATTCGATGAGGAGCTTCAAAGGGGCTTACGGCCTTGAGATTTGAAGGAGATTGATAGTAGTTCCCACAGACACTACACATATTATGCTCCGAAATATCATGATCTCGAAGCTGCCCTGAAGTATTAAAGCGGCGATTGCAAGGATTGCAGTAGTGATGAACGGTCTCTCGATGGCTATGTAACGCATCCAGACTAGAGAAGTCAAGAGAGCCAGGGCATAAGTGACAGAGGTGATGCTTCGGTGAACCGCGGATGTGCTGACTTAGGGCTGACAATGAATTGAACGGCTTTTCGCATCGCAGACAATACCTGTGGCGGGGTGAATCTCGCCGATGCTGCATCAGAGCTCCCACGGAACCAAAGTTTTCGTCGCACAGCTCGCAGTATCCCATAATTAACGGTATGGATTTCAGGATAGTAGAATGTTCGATGAAGAGAGGTCAGAGCTGTCTGGATAACAAGAATGTGAGGGGTTGGCTGCAGTCACCATTGGGTATGATTGGCGCGGCTTGAACGAGTCAGATGCGTTCACGTGAAATAAATTACACGAAAGGACATGTTCCTTCAAAATATAGGGCGATGCGGGACGATGTTACCAGTCATAAAACGTCTTAATCTATTTGAACATCAATGTCTACTGTGATATGTATGCTAAAAAGATTTGTCAATCCAGATTCACGAAGAAAAAATCGTCCAAAATTAAACAAAGCATCTGAATCATCTACTTACGCCATCTGAATGTCTTTCTCTCCCATTCTCTCACCAATTCTAATATACGACCTCTTGTGTTTCCCCTTTGTACGTAGCTGCCACAATCTCAAAGCACTCAAGACTACAGTAAGAGCGCATCGCTCTCCCAAAATGCCCGATTCGAGACTATTTACAAATTGGAGCGTAAAAATTGACTTGAGGCTCAATGGATCCAGCAAGGTTGCCAACGAAACAGGCACCCAGGATAGCTTGGCGACGATCTCTCCTTCGGGAGGGACCTTTCGAGATGAACTGGGGCATCTCACCAGCTTCCACGCGACTCCCTCTTCAGCACATCTCCTCCATTCGAACTTTTCTCTCTTCATAGCTCTCCCAGCTTCAACGAAGAAGTGAAATACGACCCCATTATTTGCCACCGACTTTGCGGTCATCGTCTCCGTCTCCGTCACCTCTCGCGACGCCTGTCTCTTATCGTCTTTAGCCAGTGGCGGGAGCATAATGTGACTCTTGTTGCTAAAAGGGTTAATCTTTTGCTCGAAAAGTGTGATGTCGCCTGCGGCAGCGAGAATGGCATCTTGATGGCTGATTCCGTTGTGCAATATAAACCCTCCCCTTGCGCCCAGCGGTTTTGGACATGACCAACCATAGGGGTGGAATTTTGCCAAGTAGAGGACCTCGTCTGAGTTTGTGTCGCATATCCTAAAAGATTTTGACCATCCAGCTTTTATTGTCATGATTGAAGGAAAGCGGCGATAGCACAATGGTGCTGCTGCTCTATATACCGGTGGGATCAGGACGTTTTGGTCATGGCAGGAGCAGTTAGGCGGTAGACTGGGTTCGTATTCCAATACCTCTTGAGTGGTAATGACGCCTTCATGGTTTCCAATCATGGTATTTAGTATCGATAAGTCGAATGATGACTCCAGTGTTGTGAAAAGATGAAGAGTTATCACCTCGCAGGAGACAGCTGGTTTAGAGTTATGTGAAATCTGGTTGCAATCACAATTCTGATGGCTGGAAAATATTTATCGCACTAAAATCGTCCTGAAACTGAGATATTATTTGCTCCCGTCACTGTCATTGGCACTTGGCTGTTGGCCCAAATATCGACCGTCTCATTCACGGATTGATATCATTAGGCCATTAAATGGCCCGTGTGGCAGAGTGGCAATTTCTTCTTTTAAATTTCCACGGCGAAGCGGCATTTCTTTGTTTTTTGCTTTTTTATTCTATCATTAGTAGATTATGCTTTGTATGAAGAGGGCCATGGAAAGTAAAGCCGCGATTCGGTAAAGTAAATGCAGTATGCCGAAATTCGAGTGTTATACGCGGCATGTTGCTGGCATGAAAACAAAAGGACCTCAACTGTACTGTGCCGCTAGCAAATTGCTAGCACAGACCAACTTCATCCCAAGATCACCAATAATGATGCGCTATGTACACATTGCCCATATTTTCTCTAATCATCCTTTGCCAAAATTCAAGCATCATGCTCCCTACGAGATATTCTAAGCCGTAGGCAAGCCCTCTCCATGACACCTGATCAATACTACCTATGGTGGATAACTCCGCATTAAGACAGCAATGACAGACTTCAATGTTGTTTCATCCATATCGCCTTCTCTTGGGATGGTAAACATTTGGACGAGACATTATACTGCCTATCTTGGCGAGCTATACGCAGCGTCTAATCCTAAAGGATATCTCCATCCTGGGACAAGGCAGATGAAGACAAATAGTACCCAGGTATACCCGACTGCTCGCCTTAACCTCCAATCTAATTTCAGCGTATGCCCCACCGTCCATTCTCCGACCGTCTCTGTCAAGCAAAGAACATAATTGAGGAGGAAAAAGTGAATCTCGGAGACGATGTGCGTTTTTTTAGATACCGCCCTGTTCGACAACGCGTGGCAAATTGCCGACAGGAAAAACATCAAAAACGCCCGTAGAGATTTGTGAATAAAACCCCATCGCTCACGCTGTGGCTGGAACAGAGGTGACATGAAGGAATCATAAGGTTTAGTATGAAGCTTGTGCCAAAAGATGCCCCAAAAGCGTCGTAGTGAATACATGTAGGCTTGCGTAATATTACCAAATGATGGTGGCCATTCTTCGGGTTGATCACAGCCCAACAGCGACACAAACAGGATTGCTAAGAGGCCGTGTGCTCCAGAAAGAATTGCATAGGAGCTCCAAATCCAATTCGCAGACATCACCCCGCGAAGGCATAGATCCCGCGGGGTCATCGGTGGCAGAATACTTTGGTTGGGAAGTGTGAAGTCCCAAGCGCTAACATTCAGCTCATGTAAGACATGAATGGTTAATACGGTACACAGGCGATACATAACCCATACCACTGCGACGTTACAAAACCGTCGCATGGCGAAAGGTATCCGTTTTCTGTTGATCGGTCTATCCATGCCGCTATCAATGAGGCTCAGGCTGCGTATATTGCTGCACAACCGAAAGCTGTCTCTCAGCCGACTGGTCACAGACACAGGACCAAGCCCTGAATGCACAAAATACCCGTCAACATAGAGCACTGATATCGCATGAATAGTCCCGTATATGATAAATGGGGCCAGAATCTGGTGATAGGCAAAGCGGCTGATGTCATACCATGGGGAGACGGTTATTGTTACGACTGAAACGTGAAAAGCACCAAGAAGATGTCTCGATAAAGAACGTGGCTGCTGAATAGCAAAATGAAAAAAGACGGTCCCGAAAAAACACCATACCAGTGGATGGAAATCTAGAACTGAGTCCATAATGTCTGTCGTTGTATGCCAAAACGGGATTATGAATTATAAAAGCAATGCGGTGGATATTTTTCTTAGAACGGCAGCTGCATTTATAGAGCTTCTCTAATAAGTCCAGTAAACATGGGTGTGGGCTTTTGCCTCCCGCTTGATTGATCACTGTGAAGGCAGATTCGTAAATTCCAACATATCATCGTTTTAGCGTCTGATTCGCAGTGGAATTTACATACGATGGATATCAAACTTCTAGGGTCTGTAGGAACAAACATTACTACGTTGAGAGATCGGTTACCCGTATTAAACCTGCCTCAAGATGATGCCAGCTCGGAGAGATCTCCATGGTCAATAGCCCACGCAATCAAAAATACGAAAACTCAAGCTCGATTACGTCCAATGGTGCCTAAAATGGTGGCGTCGGATCGCAGCCTCATTTTACACACAAACAATGGCAAATAAACCCAAAGGATTCAAATGAGCAGTTTCAGACGGCAAGCTGCAGACCGCGATGTTATAATTGGATTTGGTGGCATGTGATTAGTGAAAATACAGCGGCTTTCACTGAAGGAAGGAGTTAAATAACAGAGATTGTCTCTCTTAAATCCCATCGCATAGATTAATATCCGTTGTCAATCAAACTCCAACACTCGTCGTCACTTCTTTTGCACAACTACAAGATGCCTATCGGCATAATTGCGGACATTATCGGCCTAATTGGCCTCGGCCCTGCGGCAATTGGGGGTTCCGTCATTACATATTGTTCCAAGCATCCGGGTCCTGGCTGTATTGATTCTCGAAGTGTCGGCATGAATTCGAGACATTTCGACTCCAGTGTTGGAGCTTGCAATGTTCTCATGTACAACTTCGCTCAATGCCATGATCAACTTGAATCTCAGAGCACTGGCGTCATTGAACAGTTTTCTTAGTTGGCAGTAAGTTTGGCCCTTCAGTCATTGGAAAGTTTCCACCCTCACATGAAGTATATTAAACCCTAAGGCCTGTTGCACCCAAAGTCATCAACTTTGTCCTCGGGGTTAACCCGATCGCATGTCGGTTTATCCATAATATTAGAAGAGAGAATCCCATTCGAACCGCATCTTAAGGCTAAATGAGAGTCTTAGCGGTAGATTCTCATATTGTCTGCAAGGCATGATCACTAGAACCCCATGAACAAAGAAAGCCGTCTGGTTCCTCTGCGTCTCTCATGCCATTGACCTGAATCAGCTTTATCCCACATTATTATAATGCCTCCATAACGTCTTTCATCCAGCTTACCTCGATATCTATCATGAGTATACACAATGAACCACAAGGGTGGATGGTAGAGAGAGTAATCGGAAGGGAGTGTGTCGGAACATATCCGCCTTACGGCTCGGCTGCATAGGTGGCGTTTTCTGAGCACTATAGTAGACCGAATATGCATTAGTTATCTTGGCCAGCACACCAAACGTTCAACGAATGCAGGGGCAGTTGCACAGTCCCACCAAAATATATACCGGTGAACGTCATTTTCATCTCGTCCCGGGCTTTAGGATATTAAAGATGCAAGCCATCTCGTAATAGATAGACACGTAGGTCTCTGTACCCACGAAGATACATCCGAGCTGCAGTCGGTCTATTTCACATAGACGCCTGAGGCGATCGAATAAGTGACGTGTCATGCATTGTACGAGCTCGTGAGCTGAGATGTTTTAATTTGACAAAAGCGAGTTCTAATATCCATCGCCTGGGAGAAACTTGGCTCTGCACCGGGAGTGGACACATCGACATATATATAACCTTCCTCGCCCACATGTCGCTACGATCGTTATAACACTATCCAATCGACAGTTTCTTTACAAAAAGCACCGAAACAAAGAGGTGAGTAAGGAACATATTTCGTTCTTGAATAACTCTTTTGACTCATCTCTCATAGTTTCGTCGCTCTCTCTACCAATAACATGGATCCCAACGAGACCAAACCAAAATTGAACGGCTCATCCAACGGTGCACCAATCACGAAGATCACAGCTTCTGTCGCCAACTTCTTCAGTGCCCACCCCAATGTCCGCTTTGTCCGTTTTCAGTGGCAAGATCTTTCTGGTCTCTTACGAGGCCGCATTATTCCTCTTGAGCATGCACTTGCGATAGCAGTGGGAGAGCGGACGTTACGCGTGGGGCCAGTGGCATTTATGGGTGTTGTAGACAACAGTCTGCTGCCTAGCACCGATTTTAAGGGCAACGATGTGCTTGTGACTGACTGGACATCGCTACGGACACGGCAACAACTGGATCCCATGTATGCCAGCGTCATGTGTAAGGTCGTCCAGCACCTCCCCTACCTGACTCAGCCAAATTGGAATCTCTGTCCACGACGGGCTTTGGAGACGGTGGTGGAAAAGGCAAAGCAGACGCTCGATGTTGACTTCCTTGTCGGGCTTGAGGTCGAGTTCGAAATCATGAAAGCCACAGACGAAGGAGGGTATGTTCCCTATGCCAAAAGCCTGGGCAACTGTGTGGTATCGTCGTACCGTGACCCCTGTTTCGCCTTTATAGAGGAAGCTATTCTGGCATTGATGGACGCTGGAGTCAAAATCGATGCGTTCCAGAGCGAGGGCAATCGGGGGCAGTACGAAATCGCTCTGGGGCCTCTGCCTCCTGTGCAAGCTGTTGATCAGTTACTCCTCGTCCAGGATACCCTCAAACACATATTTGCCCGCCACGGACTGGTAGCCACCATGTCACCACGCCCACTGCCATCGCGACGGCAATCATCGGGACAACATGCCCATATCAGCATCAATCCGCCACAAGATGAGGAATCTTTCTTGGCTGGTATGCTGCAGAGGCTTCCTCAGCTTTGTGCCTTCGGCCTTCCTTACGAAATATCATATGAGCGCGTGAAGCCCGTATTTGCCGGCAACATGGTGTCATGGGGCACTGAAGACCGAACGGTACCCATCCGGAAGGTCAAGGCCGGCCACTGGGAATTTCGTTCCCTTGATGCCACGGCCAATATGTATCTTGCTTTAGCAGCAATACTGAGCGCCGGTATTCTTGGCTGCGTTACAAAGGAGCCTCTGGTCCTAAAGGACAGCGGGATCGACCTTCACGCAGACAATAAATGCGGTGAAATGTTGCCTCAAAGCCTTGACGAAGCACTTAATCGGCTGGAGACGACATTTGAAGAGCTTGAATCCGTGATGGAAAGCAGAATCATCCGACACTATCTCCAGGTGAAGAGATATGAAGCATCATTGGTTCAGAACATGGGGACACAAGCAGCTCGTGATCTTCTGATTGAGCTGTTTTAGATGAGTTATTAGACCGTAGACGTATGTGAGAACAAATAGTTACCACCGCGTCCAGCCGCCACGATACATACCGGTATCTCACAAATAACAAAGGGGAGGTTAACTAAGGCAGAGGGATATACGGAAGCTATAGATTCAATTCAGTTTCCGCATTCATCTTTCTCGCCTAATCATAAGCGTGTGCCCTTGACAAACTCATCAATAACTTTGACTATTTCCGCATTACCATCTCGCTCAGCGATAAACCTAGCTGTCTGCCCCAGGCCATCTTGAGCATCCACGTTGGCTCCCCTTGACAAGAGATATCCCACAGCCTCGGCATTTTTCATGGCGGTGGCTGCATGAAGCGCAGTCTTTCGTCGGGAAAGAGGTCTCTGGTTGTGCGCATACCATCGTTCAGCAGTCTCCCGTGGATCTCCTGAATAAGGCACCTCCTCGTCCGATTCCGTGACTCTTCTGTAATTCACATCTAGTCCCTGATCTAGAAGCCACCCCAGCATCGTCAGCCCCCCAGTGTTGTTGCCTTCCGCGTTCACAATCAACAGATCATCTTTGAGTCGCTCTGCTTCTGGCACTTTGTACAGCTTCCATAGATGCTGAAGTACCTGCGGAGTACCAAATTGGATGGCAAACTCAAGAGAAGTTTTTTGAAACCAATCTTCGGAGACGAGGAAATTCGGGTCTACTTTGACAATGGCGTCTAATAGATCGATGCTTTCTTCAGAGTTTTCCCCACGTGCAGCATCGAAAAGCAACATTTTATCTACCGGAGTCCATTTGTTTCTGAGAGCTGCAGCCCAAACACGGAGTGGCATCTTTTCTTGCTGCTCATCTGGGTAATAAAACAACTTCACGTGTCCTCCCAAAAGCCAATTTTCGGGCGGTGGAGGAGAATCAAAGGGCTTCTCATCCGCGATCTTTATGGCTAGACCAGGATTGCCGGTATTCAAGGCAGTGAAGAACATGGCTTGACGGAATAGAGGCAGGGTCAAGAGGCGATCGGCATCCGCCGCACTCACGGTAGGGCTGCCTGATCGGAGTGAAGCCATGTCCGCTTGTCCAGATGCGCAAGCCGAAAAGAAAGGCTCCAATTTCTCACCTAGATGGCTCCCATGCCACAAGTTAATCCATGCGCTGAAGAAATAAATACGAAGCATCAGAAAGTCCCTTACCGGGAAAAAAGCAATTAGGGGATCCGTTTCGCAGATTTTAATTGCACTTGCCATGGAACCAAATCGCTTCCCATTCCACATGAGCGGGCGCACAAAGTCGCTGGCCAAACTGTCATCAGGCAAATGGTGAACTCGCTGCTCCGCCGGCCCGAAATGCGTGAGGCATCGTTTGAAGAATTCGCCCAGTTGTATTTTCTCGGCGAACAGTTCCGAGACGGCATTCACGTAGCACCCTGGCGTCTGATCGCGGATTATGCTCACCATGGTTGTGGTCTCTGTTGGGGGTTGTGATAATTGCGATGATTGTGGTGATAGCAGTATATATAAGAGACAAAGGAAAATTGAGGATAGGTATATTAGCATTTAGGCGGGAAACAGAGTTGCCAGATTGCAGCAGACCGGCGTCTACTTTATATATTGCGGGTTGGTCATATATGCACTCTCGAGAATCCTTCAAGAATCCTACAACATCGGAACAGGTATGCGATAATCCGATGGCGATCTCAGAGCCTTGGGGGCCGCCTTGCTCCACACACACTTGCGGAGACGGAATCCTATTATGTATAAGTGGTTGTTGGTCGTGATGCAGATTTTTATTGAATGGTTGTTGGACGAGTTACATCAATCACATTGAGAACTGCCATCAGAGTCGCATGCTGCCTTTTACGCTTAAACGTTAACGTTTTAGCAACCCCGACGTTTGGTTGACCATTACCGAAACAAATTCACAAGACATTTCGGGTTCTTTTCATGATTACGCCACTTTATCGCTTTGGCAGTCGTAATCGGTAATTATTCTCTGCCTTTCTTCCTGAGTTTGAGGCTGGGACAGGGATAATTCATCTACCGTTCGATGTTATGTAACATCATATGCAATCATCGTAGGGTAAGCAGAGAAAACTTCAAAAACGATGCTTTATTGCGAACCCATGCTACATCACGTATAATATTCAACGAGAAACTTCATACCATCAATGCAAACTAGGCAACAATACCCGTAGTGTTGTCATTTCAATATAATAAGACAGGCCTCAAGGCAGAAGAAAGTTGCAATCTAGATACACAGCCTCATTCTAAGGACTCTGCACACAATGGCAATTCATACGGAGTGTAGCCCGCCCACCACGAAGGAATTGGAACATAGCATATACTTTCTACATTACTTAAACAACCATACGAATAGCTAATCGCATATTTAGCTTTGTTATAAAATTTATGGTTCGATGGGCATGTCCTAGATGTCTTCTGTCTCATGCGTCTAGACTCATGACGCTAAATCTCAAGTGTCAGGGATCGGTGAGATGGAAGCGGGGTGAGGCAGAGCAGCAGTCAGCCGAATGGTCCTACACTGATTTGCTCGTAAATAATAAAACCAGGCAACATCATCTACTACAGTTGGCCACTCAGTAAACAGTCCTTTCAACTCAGTTCAATATGCTACGATTTGGTCTTCAACATGGCGCTCGCCGGCTCCTCACAACCTCTGCAACCCGGTCGAAACAAGTTGATCTGGTGTGCCCAATCTGTTTCGATTTTGGCTTTACGCAAACTGCATTCCGTGGTAGCGTAGACGATGATGCTTCAGAAAGTGCCAAATCTCGGCCATCCAGTCCCAAAAGCGAGCACAGTGATAATGGCAACGCTAAAGCTATACCGGAGAGCCCTCCTAAGCCGACAGCTCCAGAAGCACCTCCCAACAGCCCGACGAGAAGTAAAATACGCTCTTCGATGAATTTGCTTACCAACTCGGAGACTATGAAACATAAATATGAGAATAAAATCGAGGCAATTTATACGATGCCGATTGATAACGACATAGTCGATGCTAGGGTATATGACCTTCTTGAGGGCCAAGAGCCGAATTTCAAGGAAGGTGGACACGAAGAGGCGCAATCCTTTGTTAAGGCGGAGCTCATCAAGAACAAATCTATTCCGTTCAAATATTGGCTTGAGCAGCCTTGTCCTTCACATCGCAATACGGGAGACCAGGTTGCACCTTGTGTGACCTTGAGGCGTGGCCTCCATGACTACATGATGGAAACTAGTCCGGGATATGCGCAGCGGCAGGAGTTAATGCGCGAATTGGGATTCGTTACTACAGGAGGAAGTTCGGCTTCTCAGTGTCTTCGAATTGGTCACTTGGGTGCTGGCGAGCTTCCAGCGTACGCTTGGGGTGTAGAGAGCTTTCTCAAAACAGGTATGAAGCTGGAAATGATGAATATTTCAACGCCCGATAGCTTACAAGTATGTTCGCAGATCCCCTCACCGTGGAGACAGCCTTGGTTTCCAGACCGTGGATTAACAGTATTTGAGCGGACAGTGCCATCTGGGAATACTGCATCTGAGGAAGCTTTTCAAAAGGCTACAAATTGGTTCCGTGAATGCAACGACACCCATGAAGATTGCTCGGCTGGAGAGATCTCAGAGATGCCTGACCGAGTTCTCGACATCGCTGCTAAAGACACTGCTTCCGGCGTCAAGTTGGTTCAAACGAATGGTAGAAAGGCCAGATACGCTTGTTTAAGCCATCGGTGGGGGAGNGAAACATCTCAAGCCACGAAGCAAAATGTTGAATCACTGTGCAACGAAGTGCCGTGGGACTACCTCTCGCCTACTTATCAAGACTCGATAACATTTCTGCGAAAATTCTCAAAATGGCACCAAGACCAGTACGGGGAAGAGATACGCTATATATGGATCGACAGCTTGTGCATTATACAAGACTCCAAGAGCGACTGGAAGAAACATTCTCTCAAAATGAGCGACATATATTCCAACTCCTCCATCACCCTAGTAGAGAGTCATGGACTTCACACTGAGAAAAGATTGTTCCAAGACTCTACCGCTAGGCGGGGTTCAAAATCTGTATCCATTCAAGACGCAGAAGGCAATCATCATGAGTTGCACTATCGACACACCATCTACCATCCCACATTCATGGTCAAGGATGATGATATTCCAGTTTGGAAAAGAGCATGGGTGTTTCAAGAGCGACTTTTGTCGCGCCGCCTTCTCATTTTTGGGCCCGATGAGCTTTCATGGCAATGCGCAAGTCACCACAAGTGCGAATGTGGTCTCGAGCAACTCGAAACACAAAGTGATAAACTCATGAAAGAATGGGAAGATGACATTCACATTCCACTGCATTCGGCAAGTAGTAGAAGAGACATGCAGCGCACGCTCGGCAACAATCCCTCTCACAAGCAACTTCGAAAAGCCTGGAGACTCGTTGTTGAGGAATATTCGCGGCTTGACTACACGTACCGCAGCGATACTCTCTTCGCCATAGCAGGCCTTGCAAAGAATTTTAATGCAAGATTGGGCGGGAAAAAGTACTTCGCTGGCATTTGGTATGATGAATACGATGAACTGCAAGGGAGTGAAGAGGGTGCAGACTGGGAGCCTCAAGCAGAGACAGCGCTGGATCTGCTATGGAGGCTCGCATATCTTAAAGATGCAGAGAGAGAGGAGCTTCCCGAGCCCGCGGTTCCTATATCATGGAGCTGGGCATATCCCGAATGCGAAGTCATCTACCCGTTTCATGACGATGAAGTGATCAACCAATACACTCTGGTGGCATCAATAGGAGGCGCTATGAATGTTCCCAAACTGCCTGATGATCATGATGAGCCGCGAGATTGGGTAATGGATGACATGTACACAGAGGTGCCTCCATCTGCTATCATTCTCGCCGGTCCTCTTTGGAAGACGGAGGTTACTGCGGCACCGCATCTATTCACGATTAAAGATACCGAGTATCCAGAGTATACCTACTTCTTGGGAGCCATGTCGGCCGAGATTCTTCAAGAAAGCGCTGTCGGAAGACAAACTCACCAAACAAGACTCCTTGTCACGCCCCCCAAGGATGAGGGCGAGAGCAATGAATCTGCAGTTAACAAGATGCCGCAACTTGTCTTTTACCCAGACAGTACGAAAACCGTCATTACTGAATCGTTTTACTGTCTGCCGATGGCAAGTTTTAAGCGCCTGCCTATCAAGTCCACTGTAAAGGAAAAGGTCGTATTTGCCGCCTTGGTGCTGGAGCCTGTGGGGCACAAGGCAAATACCGAGGGTTACGACCCGGATTTGTCGCATAGAGATCCTTCGGAGTTGGTCTTTCGGAGAGTTGGATTGGCGTATACGACGGATGGGGGCTGGAGCGAGGAGCACGATAAGATGCTGGAAAAGATGCCCGCGAATATTGTGTACATAGTTCAGTGATGCAATACGGACATGCGACGGATTGTGGAGTCAATTGGATTATAGAGCTCACTTGGATTACAGAGCAGTCCATTGTAAATCACCCGACAAATACTGAGAAAATGTTAAGAGAATACTAGTGTGCCCGATCAACATTGTTTCGTTTCATCCCGAGACCGATCAACTTCAGCTGCTACCTTTAATGCAGTAGTTTTCGGCGTAGATAAACATGCTGCTAATTTTATCTCTGATCAAAAATAGGAATACGCCGTATCTACTACGCGCCTCAAAATGGATCCGTTCGCTCATTTAACCGCTCACCATGGATACAGGATACACAAAATTAATTTCATGTTTCCTGGTATACCAGAAAGTTCACTGCCAACAGAGGTAATTTGAGACAAGGTGTACTTGACGGGCCAACACTACGTGATATTGAGCCTCGTAAATGGGGGCGTCATCATCCCACATTGCTGAAGAATGAGGCTGTGAATTAAGCGCCTGTTGACCTGCCCATTTTATACGCGCCTCGCCTGCATAAGCCCGAAACTACAGGCCAAATCTATATTGGTCCAGCGTACTATTTGCGTTAAGCGCGCTGCCGACGACATGGAATTGATATCTTGGATGTAGTCAGATATGTGTATATAAGGCAGCGAATAGCCTCGAGTATTGCAAGTTTTTTGGACAAGACAAATCTACAATAATACAAACTCGACTTATTAATTCTGTTACTCAAGGGCCCTCTAACCCTAACTGTTCACGCTACAATTGTTGATTATTGTTTATTATACCATCATGGCATCCCGAGAGACCTTCGCCGTAGGATGGCTTTGCGCTCTCCCTGAAGAATACAACGCTGCTTGTGCGATACTGGACGAAGAACTTGAAGGCCCAGAAGTAAAACAGGAAGATCGCAATGCGTACGTCTTTGGCCGTATCGCCAATCATCACGTTGTGATTACATGCCTCCCACTTGGGCGTTATGGAACAAGCGCAGCCACTCGAGCAGCAAAGGACATGTTACGCTCTTTTCCACAACTAAGGTTCCTGCTATTGGTGGGAACAGCAGGTGGCGCGCCAACAGCAGAACGAGACATTCGTCTTGGTGATGTTGTTGTTAGCGAACCAAGCGGAGCCTTTGGTGGTGTCATTCAGTATGACCTCGGGAAGCAGATTGGTGGTGACTTTCAGCGAACAGGCGACTTGAATTCTCCGCCGACATTGCTACTTGGCGCTCTAATGGAAATGAGGCGAAGGCACCATCACCCAGAGAAATTTGAAGGGGTTGACGGGCATCTAAAATTGCTCAGTCAACATCGCCAATATCAGAGGCCTAAGGAAGACCGGTTATTCCGCTCAGATGCAAAACATCTTGGTGGACCAGATTGTTCAAAATGCGACCCAGACGCCCTCATTATTCGCCAGCCACGGACTTCTAGCAGAACATTCGAAGTCTTTTACGGTACTGTTGCCTCGGCAAATACAGTTATGAAAGATGCCGTTCAAAGAGACGTTTACGCCAATGATCCAAAGACAAACGCATTTTGCTTTGAGATGGAAGCTGCAGGTCTTATGAACGACTTCCCCTGTATGGTGATACGGGGAATAAGCAACTATTCTGACTCTCATAAGAACGATGAGTGGCGTCAATACGCAGCTTTAACGGCCGCGGCTTACGCTAAGGAGCTGCTTTACGTGGTGAAGCCCGTGAGACCAACGCCATGATGGATGAAAACAATGAGTAAGACTCCATTTTGAAAGCATTGACAAATAACATACCTGTGCTAATACAACACAAGGTGAACGAAATTTTATCGAATCTATCATGAGATTTAAACAGAACAAGAAATAAGGCAGGGCAGTGCATAACAGACATCAGAACTCGATGGAGTTATAATTGAACCGAGGATCCACAAGAACAAGAGACGGAATTGAGCGCAATCAGTATAAAACAACTGTATTATAATTTGGTGCCAGATTACGCATAGCGAATCATTTGAATACACTCATTTTTATATTTGAGAAGTAATCTCGCATGAAAGCTCCTCTGCGCTTGGAGCGATATGAGGCTGCGGCACACTATCATGAGAAGACTGAGAAGGAAGCCATCGTTCATCAGTGACCATGGGACCCAACAAACTATCAACCTGCTGGATAAATGGCTCTCCGCTGCTACTACAAGCACCATAGTTTACATAGGTATTATCGACAACGCATCTGACATCTAAAAGACATTAGCATCAGCTTCATCACAGTCTTTAATAGGGCTAGTTGTAAATGACTTGCAGTGATCGATCAGCTCATTTTCCACAAGTGATGTTGTTTCAACATAAGGTTGGAAAGGGTCCCTCTGATAACATGAAAGAGAACTTTGCGGTTCAGGATTGCTGATGGTTTGAGGTCTGATCTGAGTCTGTGTTTCATTCTCCCCTTCTGATGCATATCGCTTGCGTTTATTAGACGGAACAGTGGGCTGATATTGCCGGACCTCTAGGTGGCCCCGACGTCTTTCCCGCTGGCGATAATGACCCTCTTTCGCCGCATGTGAGCGAATAAGTTTGGCATTGGGAGATTTGGACGCATCGCTCGGATTCGTATTCACAATCCATATTCTGGGCTGCCATGCTCTGCCTGGTGACAAGGCTTGTTGCCTCATGTCACTGTATTCAGTGCTTTGCATGTTACTCGAAGGCAAGGTCATGAGTTGATTGGGGCAACCCCTGGGCCGTCCAGCTGATCTTCGCTCGAGCCAGCATATATGCAATTTCCATCTTTGTGGCAGGTTAAATTCTCTTTTATTGAAATCAGCAAATTGGTCCGGAATCGACGGCATTTCCATTTGCTTTGCGTGGCCCAGATTGTAAAAATGGAACTTTGAGACCAACGACATGCACCTGATATCAATTACAAACTCTGGACTGAACTACGCTCTAAGCAGGCATTGCTGCTGCAGTTGGGCTGGTGGGGGTTTCAAACTAGGAAATTGGCCATTTCCTAAGAGGTAGAAGCGTCTGTTGTGGACGGCGCCACCAGCGTGGTGTAAGATGATGAAGTCGGCACTTCGTTGATCGAGTCATCTCACTTGTATAAGCTGAGAGTATATTTTACATTTAAGCTCACGGCTGAAGTGATCTGAGGTGATATTATTTGTGCTGGGAATAAAGAGAGTTACAAGTTGTAACTCGTAATTGCCGTTTGGATTGGTCAAAATGACATGAGCTTTTGATGGCACCTTTCCCTCTACACTACCACGGCCCCTATATACACCAAACACTAGATTCATCCATGGCAGCTTATTTGCAATTAGGTAGTTGTTCGTGATGATAGATCACTAGCTGACCTGTTATACTTGCGTTCCCTTTGTCATACAACAATATTCTTTGGCTTTCCAGCACACCAATCTTCAACATTTTCCTTGTACGCCCCTAAGTAGCCATCGATTGTTGCCCTTGCGTACCATGCGACATGAGGCGTAAGCAATAAGTTCAACTCTTCTGCTTCACCTTGACTGAGCTTGAGAATGGGACTATCGCCTTCCTTCCAGTGATCACCAGCACCAGAGGGCTCTTTTAAGAAGACATCTGTTGCGCACCCATCGATCACACCTCCTCTCAAAGCCTCAATGAGTGCTGATTCATCGACAATGCCTCCACGTGAAACATTTACCATGATTGTCTTTTGGGACATCATTTGGAACTCATCATGAGATATGAGATTAAGCGTCTCTGGGTTGCGGGGCAGACATAGGACAAGCACGGTTGATCGACGTAGAACTTCCTCAAACGGTGTCCGAATATCATGAGCTTCTGTGCCTATCGTATCTGGTGTGGAAGCGGTTGAAATAGCACCCAACACTACACCTTTCCGAGAAGCGATGAGAACACTCATCCCGAGACCACGGCAAAGCTCAGCAACACGCCGACCTAAAATTTGACAAGATGTTAGGCACCGCTCGTTTTGTACTCATCCTGCCTATTTCTTCTTACCTATTCCACCATAGCCAATAATGCCGACGACTTCTTCTTTGCATGATAGTGGTAGGTTATTGTCCCTGGAGTTCATTCGGTTGGTGATTGTACCCCGTCTCACCCACTCATCTGTTCCCAAGATGACTTTTTGCATCAACAAAAGACGTCGGCGACAAGCAAAGTACATTGCTAAGACATGATTTGCAACGCTATCACCATTCGCATCCGGCGCATTGAGGACCCTGATTCCTCTCTTTTTACACTCTTGTTTATCGATGCTGTCAGTCCCGGACGCCAACGCCGCGATCAAACGAAGGTTTGGAGTTTTGGTTGCCGAGAGAGTTGAAGCATCAAGACGTGTGAGTGTAAGAGCAATTATAGTTGCATCCTTCACAGCTTCTTGAATATCATCGTTTGAAGTAAGTTGCGTGTTGCAGACTTTCAACTCGTAGGTGTGTGGAGGTGGCAGGTTGAGTAGATTCGGGGGGATAGGGACGTGCCATGCATCCAGAGCAACAATTTTGTGATGCATTTTGCGAATTGAACCAAAAAGACGGAGAAACATTGAGTCGTATACAATGGCAGCACAAGTAAAGATAGAATTGTTTGCTGCAATTTATTATTGTTAGACTGATAGACTGATACGCCCTTAGCGACATGAGGAGTGGATCAAATCATCAAAGGGCTCTTACTTTGCCATGTTCGGCTTGGTCGGCTGCAAGATCTCACGGCCTGTGTCAGTTGGAGCGGCAGTTTAAGATAACAACGTAGTTCGCTCAGACTTCGGTCCAATAAACACTCTTCATTCCCGCCATAAATACGTCAGTGGGATGAATCCTCACTTTGCAGATAATCCTCCCCACTGAACCCCACATATACCCATTTAGGAATATGCATGCTTTCTCATTTGAGAGGAGTTGCTCGACGAGATCGGACTGTCGTCTCTTATAATAAAGTCAGTACTGCCATCTGGAACTGAATTCTCGTTTCAAAGCTCTTCTCTCTAAGTCTTCAAGAGATTCTTGCTTCTATTTCTCGGCCAATCGGCATGGTGCGAATCGACACTTTATAAATCGACTCGGCAGCTAATGAGAGCAGAAAGGAGAGTTGATCAGGAGGCCTGTCCCGATTCTTCCTCTTATAGCCAGAACGTAAGGATACGCATTATATTACCCGTAGTCTCATATAAATGATATCCATAATAAATTAAAGGACCACGTTTTCTCGAAAACCCTTGAGTCTAGAGTTTTAGTTGGATAGAGGACCATAAGCGAACTCCGACATGGGCTAGTCGATATACGAAACAAACGTAGCACGATTGCCCTATATAATCGGATGAGTAGTTAGTAGTCCGTAATTATCAATTCTAGATGAAATTATTAATTCTCATCATGTTGTAGTTGTTGATGCTTGTAGTTGTGGTCCCAAGTAGATTCAAGAGTAAACAAACACTGGAGCGAGTTCCACATTACGAAATATAGAAGGGATAGAAAGCTGCCAAATGTTGTGGATGTTGGGATATGCAAGAATAAATCACAGTTAATTTAAGCATAACATGTCTTCCGGAAAGCTCATCGCTGTTGTTGGCGCCAGTGGCAACCAGGGCGGCTCTGTGGTGAATACATTCTTATCCGAGCGCGGCTGGCGTGTTCTTGCCCTCACTCGCATACGCCAAGTGCCAAATCCCAAGACTTAGCCTCCAGTGGAGTTGAAGACGTCTGTGCGAATATAGACGATCTGCCAACTCTTACACTAGCGTTTGATGGACCAGAATTGGGAAGAAGTCTCGAGCTTGGGAATGTAGAGGTTACTACCTGTCTTATGATTTGTAAAGGTGCCACAAGACCAATACAAATACAAAAGAACTGTGCCTTCTAAGGAAGGGATGGTCAGCAAATTGATTAAAGCAGGAGGGTCGCCTCAACTCCGCTGCTCAGTCATGAGCTACTATGGTGGGATCACAACTCTTGGAGGAAGCCTTCAAAGACGTTTGGATATAATTTACTTCATTACACTCTTTCAGACTGTCTAAATGACCGGTTGTTGACAATGTATGAAGACGGAGTCCAGGCCACATTTTGTATGTCAACAGTGCACAGCTGCCAGCGATCAGATATGTGGCCATCGAGCGAGAAATAGTATTAAAAAGACAATGAGCTCAGAGAGACTATATTTATTCTCTAAGGCTGCTTAGACTAGTAGCATGTGCTAGTTCATTTCAGCTACAGCAACAGCGTATTTTTACTTTGATCTGTGACCGGACTATCATCGAATGCATGTACCTCCTATCCACTTTGAATTGTGAAAGCAACCTCAAGTATCGGTTAGCTCTTAGGCTGAAAGCTCCTGTGCGAGGGGAAAACTTTCCAAGACCAGCGCTATAACCAATAGTAGATACAGTGAGTAAGAGCTAATATTTCAATGAGATGATAAGTCACATGGATACTAAGACGGAAAAAAACTGAGCGATATTATAATACGAGGTTAACGCAGAACAGTATGCAGGACCAAGTGGGACATATGACAGAATAACGCATGGGAAAAAATTGAATATGGACTGAGGAACCTCGGCTAGGCACGATCAATTGTTTCATATTTGTATTGAGCATGGACAACAGTGAAGAAAGATGTCAACTTCGCTAATATGAGCGAGTTGAGTTCCCAATCCCCGGAAATAATGCGGATTTGCAACACTGCGGATACTCACATAGCCATTGATTCACGGGGGTTAATATTAGCGGTGACTGTTACTCATATCTACTCATATCTTTGCACAATACGGAGTAGACTGAATCGAAAACTCCGTTGAACTCCGTAACTATGCGCCAATTCGGTTCAAGCATTTGGTAGTTTTGGTAGGGCTAATCAAGGGTTGTAGAAGCAATGACTATTGGTCAATCAATGCCAAGCTGACATGTCACCAACCCCATGCTGCATTGGTGGGTAAAGCTCTTGTCCACAGAAGTTCCGACTGCAAAACCACATACTATTATATCATCCTCTCTTTTCATCTGGAATTCTCAATATATTTGAGCAAGGCTTCTCTGCAGCTGAAGATCTCCCGTTGACTAGGCAAAGTTAATTTGTCTACGGAGCTCACGAACTCACCTCTTGGCGGGCCTAAAGCATATTTACTTTTCCGGACTTTTCCATAGCAGAACAAATTAGTGTCAACTAATGACAAGCTCATTCGTCTCTCTTGTGCCACAAAATGGATCCTATCTGCAACTCATCCCCGAGACAAATTCCCACCCTGGCAAGATCTGACGTTGCTGATGCGGGGTTGGCTCAACCTGTCAAAATATTCGGCGGTTATAAAGTGTCGGAGATCTGCTAAATTCCACGCCTTTTTCGCGTTTACCACCGATATTTATTCTTTTTCAATACGCAAAAACTGTCATTGTGATTTCTTATTGAAAAGACAAAAAATTGTACAGCAAAATGCCTATTCCAACCGAAGTCGTAGGCTCGTTGCCTCGCCCAGCCTGTAAGACATTCCGAGTGTTTTTGTCTCGAAGTAGGTTTTCACTAACGAGAGAAATAGACCTACAACACGCTTTCGCTGAGTATGACGCTGGAAAAATTACCCACGATGACCTTGTCGCGGCCCAGGACAAGGCCGCCAAAGACTCTGTGGAGCGAATGGAGGCTGCTGGAGAAACCTACGTAACAGACGGAGAGCAACGCGCCAGCTCGTGGGTTNNNAAGCATCCATCTCATCAATTCCGAGAGTTACTGATGNNNGATCTTAGTTTCGCAACATACCCAATTGTGGAGNNNGTATTGGCGACAGGCGAACTCGCTCACGAAATAGTGTTTCTTACAAAATGTGATTACAGGACTCTCAAGGGCGCAGGTCTGCCTAGCAACTTTGCCGCCGATGGTCAATTCTTTGTAGGGTCTAATGAGATCNNNATAGCAGAACATGGCNNNTATCCGGTTCTGCAGGCTATTTTTGACGATGGCCACCACCGCCAGCTACCGCGTCTCGTCAAAGGACCTTTCAAGTGCGCTTGTCTTGCAAGTTCAAAGCAAATGAAGCTCTGCNNNTTATTGNNNAACAGATACGCGACTTATGCTTGGCAGAACCTCAAACAGTCCAAACCCTATGCATCTCATCCCATGAAACAGGCCGTCATTGCGCCGAGTATGATGTATCTTCTATATCCACTCCAGAGCGAGCTCGAAGGCTACACTCGCGAGGAGTTTGTCAAAGACTTGGTTAATGAGGTGAGTCAGNNNAATAGAGCCTTTTCACTTCTCATAACGCAAAATACTAAGGTATCACCGGTATGCGAAAAAGATATCCGAGGATGCTTTGAAACAGGTGCAAAAAGAGTCTCAATTGACTTCACTGAAGGTACCAACGCTCTTATTGTTCAAGAGTGGCTGAATAGCNNNCATTCTATACTCCCCATCGGTCGTCTCGCTTTGAAGCACGATCCTAGGAATCCTTGGACAAACGCCGAGCTTCTCGAAACATTCGTCAAATTGATCAACCAGTATGTACACATGAGAGAGAAAATGCAAAAAGACTTTCTGACATATATACAGGTTCTTGATCGCTTCACTCCCGAGGAGCGAGTCAACATTGGGCTACACACCTGCCCCGGTGGCGATTGCGACTCTGTACACTCAATGGATGTCGACTACAGCAAGCTACTACCGTCACTCTTCCAGATCCATGCGGGTTACTTTTTGATCGAGCTCTCGTCTGAGAAGAATAAAGAGGCTGTGTATAAGTCGATTGGGCAACATATTCGCAGGGATGCCAACGGTATCAAGCAGGTGAGTTACTTATGCCTTCGAGAGACAAGTACAATGACCNNNCGCNNNATATCTTCAACTGTTGCTTTCATTGGAGTCATCAACACTCTCAATCCTGCTATAGAAGACCCAGAGCAAATTGCCGAGCAGTTGGTGCTTGCAAGCAAATACATTCCTGTCGACCAACTAGGAGCAACAGATGATTGCGGTGAGATTCATCTCTATCCANNNATGGATTGTCACTTACACTCGACTAATGTGGATNNNTACNNNGGCTTCTCCCCTTTCTCTATCGACGACAAGCCTAGTCATGGTAGTCCAGATTTTGCCAGGGACATTGCCTTCCAAAAGATCTCGAGTCGTGTTAAAGGCGCTAAACTAGCCAGCGAGAGATTAGGCGTATAACTGTAGGTCCAGAGGTGCATGATGAAATTAATGATGTATAAGCCTCAACAGCCCTCTGGCTTTCGGCCTTTTTGCAATTTCAACAGTGCAAATTTAGATTTCTCAAAAGATCCAGTATTATGATTGAATTAAATTCTTGAAGAACTTCCGAAATATCGTCTCCATACTGTTTGCATATTCCCTGTTCCCTATCGTGACTCTATCGGTCGTCTACAACTAGCACCATCTGTTTATGCATAAGTGACCCCTGACGTAAGACAGTCAAGATACATCCGTTTGATGTTCCTGATCTCTTGTCTGCCTCGGCTTTCTAACGACAGCAAAAGCTTGAGAAATTCGGATTGAGAATGCCCTTTCAACCCCAACTAGAAGCAACAAATGATTGGTCAGCATCAAGTAGACGATGAGGGAAGTTTGCGTATTACATATTGAACGCATAGAGAATAACTCACAGATGAGCAGGTAAACGTATTTCGAAACTACCGGCGCCCAGACTAACGCCGAAATCACCTGTCCAATGGGCCAGTCGTTCATCTCGTCGAAACTACCAGCATCGTCCCAAATTCCAAATAACATGAAGAAATTCGACCACATATGTACGACAATGATAATCTCAAAAGCAAAAAGGAACGTGTCCGTTAAGAAACGGCCCAGTTGTATCATATATAGCAGCATCAAAGACTCTTTTCCGGAGATTTTCTCCGCATAATTTCTTAGCCATAGAGTTCCTGCAGCTTCTTTCCATAGTTTCCTGTGCCAAAGAAGACATAAAGCTGCAGAGCACATATTCATAAGATATCGAGCCCTGAATCCGTATTGCGGTGCAATAAAGTATTGCCCGTCGCAAAGGTCAGCCAAACTAGCGAATCCGCCACATTTCTCGTCGGCGGTGGGCGCAGACATGCGGTAGATGGTGTCAATATCCATATCTTTCAATATTGAGGCAACAGAAGCCACGTAGGACATGATAAAAACCATGGTGCATAACGAAAGTATGTAAACAGAATCCAGTCGTAATTGATGGAGCGTTACTTGGTTCAAGAGAAGAGTTAGAGCCGCAATAACAGTAAGGTGGCTCATTGTGATGCGACTGCGTAGTACGTCTCTCCAATCGTGCGTTCCAAAATCCTCAGTAGGTCGGAGATTAGCGTAGCTCAGGCCGATTTGTATGGCGAGTATGAAGAAGCACTGGGCTTCCTGCATTTCGATGACGAACATGCTGGTCGAGTGTTTAAGGCGCATTGCCAAACGAGAGCGCTGAAAGGTGATAGAGGAGTAGACCTTCCCCCANTAGATTGTGAACCTTGCGACTGAATCAATGCTTCTTGCAATATGCAGGATACGGATGCATAGCCAAGCATAGAGGACAAGCAAAATTAACGTCACATATGAAACAATCACNNNTATAACAGTTAGNNNTTTTGAAAGTACTCGTGAAACGTAGAAAACACTTGGAGGACGGAATCGACTCACCCCGGGCCCAGCAAGATCAGTGTCATCTTTCAATACACTTTTAAAGTCACAAACACGAGAAATAAAGTTACCCCAATGGCGCACGTCCGGGGGGTTAGATGAGTTGGTGACAGTTTCGAAATCTTTGAATGGGACCTTTTCTGGCCAGTTGTCAATCGCGCAGTTATGAAACTTTTTCATAACCCCAACCGCATCGAAGTCAGTTAGATTGGCGACCGCCAGGTGATCCAAGGCCTTGGCTGTGTCGCCGATGGTATTTGTGTCATTGAAATGGTGAGGATGTGGCTTGTTTATCGCCATGTTTGCCAGAGTCAAACAATTCCACCGCGTCTGCCAGTCCTGAAAAAGCAACTTGACGTCTCCACAGGCCTCTGTGCAGTTTGTGTCATTATTCCAGCCTTTGCAACCACCTGCGTAGAGGTTGAGAATAGAGGGTTATGGCAAGATTCCAGAATCAAAATAATCGTTGGAGCTTATCGTCGTGCTAAGGATGATTCGGTTGGTAGTTGGTAGTTTGTATAGTCCACTTTGCACGGTCATGAATTCTTTGTTTTGGTCGTACCAATTATAGTCGTTCATGGTTCGAAAAGATTGATTAAGAAGGAATTTAGAATCCGGGAAGAATGTAACGAGTCCATCATATTTCTCCATTGTACAGAGTTACCAAAAGGCGGCTTTCTGGAAACGCATTTGTTGAAATTCGAGCGTAGAAGAAAAGTTCATCAGCATGAGGTAGAAGAGGAACTAGAAAAGTGGTGTGTTGGAAAAGCAAATGTAGCTGTCAGGCGCCATATGTACAATGCATACAGAGGGGTCAATGCGTGCTGAGATTGAGGAAATCAGCCTCCCAGTCTCAATTATTGGTGTAACGCAGATTCATGCATGTCTCAGTGCTGACCCAAATGAGGCCAACGATGCATGTTTTGAAGCGCCTACGGGGTGCAATGCCACTATCTGGATCCATGGGGTGCGACACAATTCCTAACAGCACTGTACACATAAGTACCAGTAAGATAAGAATAGCCTCAGTGCCAAACATTATAGAGTGACACAGGCTAGGTAGGGAGACTCAGGATTTTCAGTTTTGAGGGGGCTCAGCCATCCATGTTGGGCTAATAAGAGCACATTGAGCAAAGTTGTGATAGGCAAGCCTCTTTATTGGTCTCGCCTGACTTGAGCGGTCTAACAAGGATCCGGGCAAGAGGCATTACATCCCTTGGAATAAATTATCACGAGTGAGGCTGGGACAAGCTTAAGAACTGAGTGACTGTTGGTGTCGTGGTGATCGCTTGTGTACATAATTCAGCTGTAGCTGTTGGTACCTCCACCTAAGCTCTCCAGACTCCGCAATGCAAAGTCACTGACGGAGCTGTGGCTGTGCCGAGAGTTTTGCGGATAAAGTATCCGTTAGGTACGAGCATCATATGGAGAAGAGGATACACCGCAAAGTTGCATGGAATTTCAAGCTTTTGCACATGTGGCGCCCACTTGATTGATCAAATACTACTCGTCGTTTTATCCATAATTTCCAATCTATCCAATTCAGCCTCGTATTCCCTTCCCTGGAGAGGTACTCAAGCACACAAGCACACAAGCACACAAGCACACAAGCACACAAGTACACAAGTACACAAGTACACAAGCTCAAAGTACACACGGGGAATCGCCACTTCAGCCCCTCCGTCCGATGCCGTGCATTGCGTGGCTGATGATTCCTGGTGCGTCACTCCCAGCGCCCGCTATACCGCAATCAGCAGGCATACGTACCCTCGCCTACGGTACCACGGCAGCCCATCCACGCGTGCACCGCCACAGCTGGTCTCCAAAGTTCCCCAAGTTGCCAAGATACCCGCATCATGTCACTGTGCCTGTCGACGCCTCTTTGCTCTTGACTTTCCACTCGACACCCAAACAAACAAGAAACTCTCTCTCTCTCTGGCTTGATTCCAAATACCTGCAATTAATTGCATCTCCCATCATCTTCTTCCAGCGGTGTTTGTTTGTTTTTGCCCCTCCGCCATCATGCGCTGATGTTCTTGATCGCCGATTCAGTGACGACATCTCAAATCTCCCCACCCGATTCCATCTTCATCTTGATTCCTACAATCGGCGGCTCGGCCTCTCCTTACGATCGCTTATTGATTCACAAACCAGCATAGCTTGAAGAATCCAATACGAAGTTAAGCTTCTTCTCTTCCGTTAGATTCATCTCCATCAAGCATGTATATCCATCAGCCTCCCAGCAACGCCGAAGCTGCTCCGCATAGGCCGCAACAGCCCGCGAGCAACGACTGGACGGACGAGCAGACAGCGGGTGCTTGGGAAGATGTGGCTTCTCAGCGCCCAGCCGGTGCGACAGAAAACTCCATCCCTCGACAATATGTCCCTGCGTCACTACGGCCTGGTGGAGGTGCGGAAGTGGCCTTCGGCTCGCCGGATGACGAAGACAGCGTGTGGAACGAGGCTCGAAACCTACCGTTAGACCTGAATGTGCCCGGCCAGGTCCCCGATGCTCTCCGGCCGGGCGCTCACCGGGCAGAGACGAATCCATTCCTGAAGAAACAGACCCCTTCCCAGACACCCTCAGAGACAAATCTCCAGGCTCCTCCAATCACGCTGCAGCCACCGACCGCCTCGCTGTCCAACTTGAGTTTGGAAGAGACAAGCATTCAGAACCCATGGCAGCCGCCCATTGGTACTCAGTCTCCTTTGCATGGAACTGAATTGCCCATTGCAATCTCGCCCGGCGGCTCAGAAATTGATCCCTGGGCTCGTTTCACGCCAGAGCCACCCGCCAAAGAGCCCATCTCCCCCAAGTCTGCGGATCTCATCTCTCTGCACTCTAGAGGCTCAGCCTGGGATGATGAGTTCCCGAGCGAGCATGGCAATCCAACCTCCCCGCCACAGAATGCCGCAATACCAGATGACCTCATGCGCGAGCAGCAAGTCTGGGACGACTTGGGCTCTTTGGATCCGGCCAAAGGCAAGGGCAAGGCATCCGACATTCCCGCGGCACAAGCGGCCCCGATAGACGATTGGAGCCTGATAGACTCAGAGCCTTCGAGCTCACCACAGAGACAGCCACAGGAAGACTCCTCGACAGATGCGCTTGACGAAAAGCCCGCCTTGCCTCCCCGGCTTTCGGGAAGTCGGGTACGATGGACGCCGTCACGCCCACCAGTTGACGGCAAAGCCGAGACGTACCAAGTGAAGAATATCCAATGGCATGATCCCAGCGCCTCCAACAACCCTCGTGTATCTCCCATATTGATCCAGAATGAGAATGGCCCTTGTCCATTGGTCGCTCTGGTTAATGCACTCACTCTGACGACGCCTGAGGAAATTGGCGAGACGGCGCTAGTGCAAGTTCTGCGCTCGCGAGAGCAAGTCAGCTTGAGCTTGCTGCTGGATGCTGTTTTTGATGAGCTCATGTCTCCTCGAAGAACATCGTCAGAAGATTCGCTGCCGGATGTCTCAGAGCTCTATTCATTCCTCCAGAGTCTCCATACCGGCATGAATGTCAACCCGCGATTCATCCCCACTCCCGAGGTCATCGCCGCATATGAGCATACTTCACTCACGGAGCTCCATCCTCTTGAGCGACGAAAGTACATTCCCGGAACTTTTGAGAACACGGCCGAGATGGGCCTCTATGCTACCTTTTCCATCCCCTTGATCCATGGATGGTTGCCGCCACATGACGATGTCGTCTGCGCTTCCATGGAAAGGCACGCTGCCTCTTACGAGGACGTACAGAATTTACTCTTTCGCGAGGAGGAGTTGGAAGACAAACTAGCTACATCCGAGGAGGGTCTGACAGAAACAGAGCAGGATCTATACCAAGACATCATCACCATCAAGATATTCCTGAACGAGTCAGCTACACAACTGACGCCTTGGGGTATTGAAGTGATTGAAAAGGCAATGCGGCCAGGCACATTTGCAATTTTTTTCCGCAATGACCACTTTTCAACGCTGTATTGCCACCCACACACTCGGCAACTCCTCACACTTGTGACAGACGCCGGTTTCCGAAGCCATGACGAAATCGTGTGGGAAAGCTTGCGGGATGTCAATGGTGAATTGAACCAATTCCTTTCCGGTGATTTCCGGCTTGTAAGCGGCGATGCGACCACTGGATCGAGCACCGGAGCTGGTGATTACGGAACAGACCAAGGCGGTGGCACTTGGACGACCGTCACCAACAAGCGTGGCAAGACGAAGGAAGCTCCGCATCAAGAGGAAGTAGGGCAGCCAAGTTCTACCACCGAACAAGAAGATCGAGACTTGGCTCTCGTCCTGCAGCTGCAAGAGGAAGAGGATCAGAAACATCGTGAGGAGCAGGCACGCCGGAAGCGTGAACGGACGCTGTCGGAGCAATACATTGAGCAAGCTCATTTGCCCATACCCGTCAGTCGCCCCGGTGGAGGCAATGCCGGAGTCAACAACGGCCCAAGGCGCAACTCTGGAGCAACAGCTAGCGGTAGCCAATCGCTCACCTCGCCGCGACGGACCTCCAACAGCGTCAACACAAATGCAAACAGCAACGCAAATGTGGCCCCGGTTTCTGCCTCCGCTTCACAACGCTCTCTGCCCAACTCGGGAGCGGTGTCACAGCAAGTTCGGCCTCTTGTCCCACCCCGGAGACAGGGTGTGAATCGACCACCTGATAACTCGGACGAGCCACCGCCGCCCTCGTATGAACAGGCTGCCCAGGTTCCCGCATACGTCCCTCCTCCAGGGCACCCCAATCACCACGAAAGCAGCCCGGCAAGCAGACAAGTATCCCGATCGAGCGTGAGCACTGGACCGCCTGCTTCTGCAGCCCGAGGCCGCCGACCCGGAGCCCAGGTTCCAGCAGGCCGAAGACCAGCGGCAGTGCCTGCTTCAGCTTCAAGCAGATCAGACCGAGACTGTGTGGTAATGTGATGTTGAGATGATGAGAATGAGCTATTCACGAATAAAGTTGGGGCATTACTCATGCCAGGAATGGCGTTTTTATTGATGGGCAGGCGGGCATTTTCCTTGCAGGCGTTGTTTTTTGGCCGTCATGATTGTACGAAGGACGCTCTTTTCCTCTCATCCTTAGGAAGAATTGTATTTCATAGTTTTACCAAGTATTCTTATGTTTTTTCTATAACGATATACATATTATCAATCATCAAGTTGTCATTATTATATATCGTCTGAGAAACCGCCGATTCTATCTCTCAGCACTGTTTGAACGGTATTCCCAATCATGGTCAACGACTGGAATCTCTACCAAGCGGATACGCGCGTTTGCTTCCAAATGTGTTAGGGATGAGACCATATCTTTCATCCAATTCAACAAAAAATAAGATCCCCTTTACATCATGCCTATCAATGCAAAAAGAAAGCAAAAAGAAAGCAAAAAGAAAGCAAAAAGAAAGCAAAAAAATTGCAATGGCGATTCGATGTACCAGGGACTCGAACCCTGAGCCTTAGTCTGGATCTCCCTGTTGCGGGTAGCAATAGGAGGACTACGCGCTACCATTGCGCCAGCACACCATGCAGTTATCGGGGCTACTTTTATTGCAGCTTATATCCCTATATAGACAATTTTAGGAAGGTGGTGGTGGGCGGCAGAAATCGGCATTGTCTCGTCACTGCACCGTTGATTGTTGACATCATTGAGCTGCAGCCACTCAGATTGTGGCTTTTTTGGTTTACGATTCGCTACTAATAAAGTGTGTCTTGTGTGAGCTTCATGTTTTGATATTCTTACATGATTACTATTGTTATTATTGTCATTTGGAATCTGTCCGAAGAAGATTCACAATGGCGCTGATTGAAGGATTGTTTCCGCCTTCACGGGAGAATTATGAGCTTCTCCTGCGTTGCTGGCAGATTGGCTATCCCATTGTAAGTCTCACTTCTCACTACATGAACGATGAGAATAAGGAGTCACATGCTAATGCGAGAACAAAAAACATTGGATCGATGCAATGGATCATCAAATGGTACGGCATGGGCAAAACGTCTGTGAGCAGCGTATTCAACCTCCCCGGCCGCTTCGCCTGGATGACGATGGAGTGTCCCGGATTCTTGACGCTGCTGTACGTTATGAACACGTTGCCGCAAAAGGCCGGAATCGATGACTTGCCCTGGCAGAATCGCGTCCTCGGCGGACTATTCGTATGTTTTCCTCACTCATTGCTTGAAAATAAACATAAGNNNATGCTAACACGCAAACTCCAGGTCATCCACTACTCCTACCGAGCTGTCCTCTTCCCCCTCATCCAACCATCCATGTCCCCCATCCACGTCGGCGTCTGGGCCCTCGCCATAGGCTTCCAACTCTGCAACGCCCTCTGCATCTCCTCCTGGCTATCCGCCTACGGCCCAACCACCCCCGAAGCCTGGTCCTCCGTGTCATCCATCCCGCAGTTCATCATCGGCATCGGCATCTTCTATCTCGGTCTCTCGTCAAACTTCTTCCACGACGAAGAGCTGCGCGAGATCCGTCGCCGCGAGCAAAAGCGTCAGGAACGTCTCCGTAAGCAGGCCGGCGACAAGAGCGGCAACAATGCGACCGGCGTGGAAAAGCACTACCAGATTCCGCAGGCGGGATTGTTTCGGTATATGCTGTATCCGCATTATTTGTCTGAGTGGGTTGAGTGGCTTGGGTTTTATATGGCTGCTGGTTGGGGATGTGCTCCAGCGAGGGCGTTTCTCGTGAATGAGATATTCTCGATGCTGCCGAGGGCGGTAAACGGGAAGAAATGGTACATTGAAAGGTTTGGGGAGGAGAAGATTGGGAAGAAGTGGGCTGTTATTCCAGGTATCTGGTGATGCTGAGATGAGTGGACATCTTTGTGCAGAACTTGCGACCTAGCCATGGCGCTTGCTAATGTTAGACGCGGCATGTACATACGAATAGACATTACACTGTGAATTTATATCAATTCATTCATTGGGTAATCATTATAATATATATCTGAGGTTCTATCCAAAGTCCTCAAGATCCTTTATCATACACATCGTTTAATAATGCGGCTTGCCCTTCTCCGTATAAAACTCCTTCGCCCACGCAACAATGTTTGCAACCTCAGCATCAAACACCGCCTTCACACCCTCATTCGCAGCCGCGTTCCTCACCAACAAGTCACCACAGTGCGCCGCTCCAGGAACAATATGCACAGGATGCTGGGCCGTCGAAGGCAGCGGGCCACCAGGGCGGTTCGTAGCCATGACCGTCGCGGGCCTCCAGGGATCGTACTCTCCGGCAGTCCACTGCAGACGCTTAGTGTTGACGTTGAACCATCCGCCGGTGACGTGGTTGACCTTGTCGGTGGTGGCGCCCTTGGCGATGCCGTAGGTGTATTTGCCCTCGCGGGGGAAGAAGAGCTCGCATTGGCGCTCGAAGTAGGGCTCGTTGACGGTGCGAGAGACGAGGTTGCCCTGGCCGCGGACCTGCCACCACTTGAAGCTGTTGATGGTGTTAGCATCTATATGCTCTCTNNNTACAATACAATGTTTGGTTGTCGTTTGAACNNNCGGCTCGTTGCAGAGGAACCAGTTCCACTGTCGGTTGGCAGTGTTCTCAACAGTGAGATCGGTGAACAGGGGGCTTGATGCGTTGTACGTGTTGTAGCAAGAGGTGTCGTTGGGGTTGGACCAGTATCCGTAACCGGCGCAAGCTGCAATTGTTAGATCNNNTCCGAAAGGATTCGCAGAGGGNNNCAACTTACATCCGGGCAAGCTCTGAGTGGTGAACCACTTGGAGTATCCAGCCAAAGCCTTGGTCAGACCAACTCCCTGNGCTCCGGGAACAGGGCTAGTGCTGCCAGGCCATTGATTNNNATCACAACTGTCAGCAAAGAAATCACTNNNCAGAAATTCCAGGCCNNNTCTACTCACCTCGACGTAGTCGCACATCTCAAGCAGCGGGTTGACGGCATCCGAGAACAGCACGCTCTGCCAGGTATACAATCCGTTGTTCAAAGCAGCGCCAAAGTCAGCATCCTCAAGATCAGCCAATCCAAACTGAGTCTTCAAGTCATGCTTGGCCTTCTCGCTGTGTCCCTGAAGCACCTGGTCCACGTGCTGGATAACCTGGGCATAGTCCGAAGAGCAGTTCTTGGGCATCGCAAGCTTCACCTGCTCAAAGTATCGCCACAGCTCGCCGACGGCCTCGACGACGGGGCTGGAGCACGAGTAAGCCCAGAAAGTTCCAGGAGCAAGATCCTGCACCCAGGCCGTGAGGGCACCGCTGTAAGAGCAGCCGACGAGGACCCAGGGAGCCTTCTCGGGAGTGCTGGTTCGGTTCAGGTCGAAAGGGAGGACGACGTTTTCGGCAAAGTAGACGAGATCCTTGACCGACTGCTCCAGAGTGAGGTACTGCATGTTCTCAGTGGAGAGGGTGTCATAAGGCGAGCTCTGTCCCCAGTAGCGGTGCTCAATGATCAAGGCACCGGCACCGAGCTCCTGAGCAGCGACACCAGGAAGAGTCACGTTGGTCGTGTATCTCTCGTAGCCATCCAGAGCGCTCTCATTAGGTCCCATCAGGATAACGGGGCCTCCAGGCTTGTAGAACTCGCCGTTCCAGGCATATCTCTGCTGAAAGGTGCCCAGCTCAGGGTGGTCATGGTCAATGAGCTGCTCAAAGAAGGCGTGCTGAGGACCAGTGGCGTCAGCCTGAGTGAAAGACTTGATGGCCGGGACTTCGGGCTTGCGAGGTCGCATCTCCAGGTTCACGAGGGCGGAAGCAGTTCCCGCGAGCATAAGAAGCTCGACGATGGAAGTGGAGGACCGCATCTTGACGGATTTTGGTCTAAGAGGGCACCTTGGACTCAAACTCTCCTCTCTCCTCTCAAGAAAGCAGACGTCGAAAGGATGCGACTTATATACCCTTTCATCCCCTCTGTTCAATTCTCTAATTCCGGCTGTTCCCCACAGATCCTTGAAGAACTATTGTATTCGCAAGGTAACATCACACAAGTGCACGCCTAGCTACTCTTGTCAAAAGGCAAAAAGTTCCGCATCATGGACCCTGTTCCTAGGCGGCACGACAGGTACGGATCCCTGACCTGACGCCTTTTTTTGGCCCGCCAGGTTATGGTCACCAATAACAAAGAGTTCTGCTTCGGCTTCCTGCCGAGAGGAGAACAATGCCGGCATCCCATCTCCCGCTCATTCACCAAACTTGGCATTACAGATCAGCCATTTGCAGAACAATGGCGAAATCGGATTGGTCAGATTGCGAAAGAAGTTCTTTTTCACAGCCCCAGAAAACAAAGGATCCTTCAACAAAACCCCAGCACAAGGCTCTACGAGGAATAGGCCCGTCCTGCCTAAAGCCCAAGTACGAGTAAGCCCGCATCAACCTATCCGGCGGAACAAAGAGCCCTTCCTAGACAAACAAAATGGACTTGGACTTTTGCCATTCTCCGGCATGCCAGCAAAAATACCCCTGGTCCATCGCATTAGCTGCCGGTCTCCGTGAATCCAATTCAAAAGATCCCCGTGTCGCCGCTCGCCAACTCTATCTGCCCTTTGCCACTTTCAGGCGACCTTCCCGATAGGGCATGAGGCTAGCCAGGGGGTCGGCCCATGCCGGAGGCTTTTGTTAGTGAGTCAATCGAGTGTCAGCCATTCTGTATGTATGGGAAAATACCCTGCCGGCGGAATTGCCTTTGTTGGAGGACAAGGACTTTTGGATCGGCGGAGGGAAAACAAATGATTCTCTCCGGGTGGACCGGTGGGTTGTTGTTCAAGATTGGTTCTGAGAGGCTATTAATACTGGCCCCATCTCCGATCACAATCTGCCATGACTTGTTCTAAACTGTTCGTATGGGCTGTTCAATTGACAACTTTTGTTGCAGCCTTTTGTTTGCCGGCTGTATACGTCCGTAGATTAATTTGGATCGGCAGCTCACTTTCCCCATATTCCTTCGTGCAGCCAACCGTCTTGGCAGATTCGGCCACCCATCTCTCCGAGGCGGGATTGTTTGCTCGACTTCAGAGTACTCAATAAAGGCGGTCTGTATCTATGTATAGATTGCAGCCAGAGTTAATCTTGGCACTGAAGCCTCTCAAGCCTCTCAAGCCTCTGCTTACATTGCATGAAGATGCATGTCCTTTTTGTGCGACACAGGATATAATCACCTAACCTTTGGAACAAGGCTCTGCTACCCTTCTTTCTATAATATATGCCTCGTGGAAGTATGCAGGTTGTCGACTAGGATCAACGATGCAGACCAAGTGGTCAGATGTATCCATTTGATGATCAGTCTGCAGTGCGCCTTCGTACATTCACCACTTATCAGCAGTCATGTCGTGGAAACTCATTTTATTGACTATATATAAACTACTACGTTCCACGAGCCGGGAATGCGCGTCTGGGCTAGTCAAGCCCCTCGTACGACTTGGCGCTGTGTTGAATTATCAGATTGCTGTGACTCGTAGGTTCCTAGATTAAAAGCTTATATAATAATCTATACAAACATCTAAAAAAGGCTATTAAATTCAATGCCACAATATAAGTTGCTGATTCAGTGCCGGTTGACGTCATTTCTGCACTGAAGCTTTATTGAAGTTGGGGGCGGGCAGTAATATGATCCAATAGTTGATTGAAGTGCAGATGCTTTACCACGACATACTATTTGTCCGATAACTTCAATAGATACTATTGTCAAGTAGATAAGCAGATTCACCACTCATCGTATTACAAATTCCAATATATGACCGCAATCAATTAAAATATTTGTCATGTTACTGTTATACAAAGCCTCGCTCTCATGCATCACCGCGAGCCTCGCCAAGCTCAATCATCTCCACTCTCATAGAGACTGCTCACAGCCCATCCGTTCAACAAAGTATACTGACTCAATGGCGATGTCCCCGTCAATGGGTCATAATGCTTCCTCTCTCCGCAAAGCCTATCATTGCCATATTGCACACAAGGTCGGCCTTGCAACAGTGCCGCAACTTGTGCTCCTGCCTCACGACCCTCAAACCAAGCTCCATGAAGAAACCCAAAGTACTCAGCACTGGTAGCCTCACCCGCAAACCACAGTCGTCCAGTATTAGCTCGCAGATTTTGATGAGCTAATAATGAAGTACCTGCTGGCCAATTTGAGTAACTTCCGAAAGACCATGGCTCAGATGCCCAGCGAGGATATGTAAACGCAATGGGTTCCGGGATGGTGACATTGGGGAACATTTGGCGGAGAACTTCCATCGCCTCTGCTTTTGTTTCTTCATCCGTCTGCTGCTCGATACGGTAAGACTCATCACCAATGACAGTTGCAAAAATGATGTTGGAGCCTGGCATGAAGCCTTCAGTCGAGAGGGACTGCCAAACAGGATAATAGCCCCTCGTAGTAGGCGAAGCATACAAAAAGTATTGCGTATCTTCAGGCCAGAAAGTCTCATTAAACTGCAAAAAGACCTTGGTATACGTGCCCATGGCGAAATTCTGAATCGCATCTTGCTTCCACCCCGGCAACTGTGGCGAGAAGCCAATCGCATTGCTCTGAAGCACGCCCAGTGAAAAGGTCGAAATGGCGTAGTCTGCAGATACGCAGCTACCGTCGTGATTGTACACTGTGACGCCGTGATCGGAGTAGGTGATGTTTGTGATACGAGTGTTGAGGAGAAGGCGGGTATCGTTCTTGGTGAGAAATGTTGAAGCTTCACCGTCAATGATGGCACTGTAGCCGCGTGGGTCAATGACAAAGTTGTTGGCATCGCTGAACTGGTTAAAGGTGAGGTTGCTGCCTGCAACACCAAAAATGAAGGACGACTCTTCGGGTGGGAAGGCAGCCTCCCAATCTGCCATTGTTAGCATACGCATATACCACAACCTAGTATGNNNCGATTCTATGTACAAAACCCAGGTTATTGATAANNNTGTTGGAAACTTACCCCAGTTCCACCACTCAGCTGCCTGTTTCTTCATATCGCCATGCTTGGGATTCCATCCTGCGGTGGATAGGCCAGCACGCATGGTCTGATCCTGCAAATTCTGGACAAGCAAGCGACCGGCCTTTGCGGCGGCTTTGTCGTATGCAGTTCCATATTCATCGATGAGACCGGAAAAGTCTGTGAAACCCGTTTCATCGTAAGTCAAGATGGAGTCATAATCCGAGTAGGTATTGGCGAGATGGTATTTTTTGGCNNNCATGTGATGNNNGCGAAATAAGTTCCAAACAGCTACAAGNNNTTTCGAGATTAGTTTAATAGCAACACTTACCAGTGTATACACAGGATTCTCTATACATTGNNNGCGACTAATTGTGTTGTAAGGACATGGATCACGAGCCACNNNCCTGGGCCTNCCAGGGTTCCCGAGACCTTGTATNNNTATNNNCATCAGCACTTTGTC
>JARWZN010000006.1:753250-934153 GCA_030015385.1 Trichoderma sp. BMH-0061
ACAAAAGACATGTTTCGGAACGAGACATACCCAATTACATCCATACTCGATGACATACGGGCTCCCATTTGACTTTTTGCCAAAGTCGCCATGCCACGCCCGTCCACCAATTCGATCATTGTACTCAATAATGACAAAATCCGACACCGAGGCATTATGTAGGGCTTGCTTCATAGATAGNNNGTTNNNTAAAAAATAATACCTGATGATAAAACTCACAGCAGCAGTGATACCTGCCATTCCTGCACCTCTAAACATGTAAGCGACACTCTCCGAGATTCTGACATTCAACTCGTTGAGTCTCAAAGATACNNNCAATATTGCCACGGACGTCTTCCTGCATGTTTGATCATTATTGCTGCTAACTGGTGCGGCAGTAACAGACGGAATCCATCCCGCAAGCACTGCAACCACACCGATTTTAAAGTTATTTGGTGCCATTGTCATATACTCCGAAGTTTCTAAATAACACCTCGAGATCTACGACATGTTCAAGGTCGCAGTTATATAGACCAACCATCGTCTCCCAATAGTTCTCCCACCTCGTATCTACTCCTCACGGCATACTATCAAGTCAATAATTAAACAATGATCCCGCATTTATGCACGTCTAGCATGGTTTCTGCATAGACAAAGCGAGCATCATAGCATATACATCAACAAGCATGTGGCAGCTGAATACAAAACGAGGCAATATCCACCACCTCGTGCCGGAGGGCCGCGGCACCATTGACGAACTCAGCGATCGCCTTCTCCATCTGGCCTGTCAATGCAACATCGCCGAACAAGGCGTGGAGTCTCGTGCACATGCGAGTACCCGCTCGTATCTATAGAGAACCACTTACGTTTCCACTTCCACTTGATCTCACCCGCCCTTATCTAATTGATTGCTCTAGCGTCCATATCTCCATTTCACAGAGAAGGCTGGAGAGCCTGATATAGATCCGGCGACATGATACCCGAAAAGGCCATAATCTGAGAACCGAGGCTGAGAAGGCTGGAAACTTGGCTCTCCTCGCGCCCTTTCAAGACAAATAAACAAGCCTAGCCATATAAACCCACCCCGACTAAGGAAGAACCGGCAATCAACCAAAGCCAACATCGGCGCTCTCCGTTTCATCTTTCATCTTTATTGCCATTAACTAGCCTATTCGAGCCAGCTTATCGACTTCCCCGCATCTTGTGTGAGCGGGGAGGCTCCAAAAGCGTCTCCACGCATCTTGTGTTAAACGGGTCTCACAAGCTGTTAGCTGATACTGTAGTTACCGTTATTATCTTATGGATACCCAGCCTCATGCGAGATTGCCGTTTATCAATTAGCTCCCTCCAATAGCACATGCTGCCTTCCATTGAAATCTCCCCCTTGACCGTCTATCTGCGCGTCTCTCTAACTTATTGCCTCTCCCGGTACTAGTAACAGAACCCGAGGCTGCTAAGGCTGCCTCCGCACGCCGAGTTCGGTGCTCACCCCCATGTCGATCCAAGGAAACCAGATATCGTATTCTGTGCTTGACTCGCTCAAACACAATGAAATGTGACCCAGTTTACGATGACGGCGTGGTTCGAGTTGGCCGATGCGAGGTAGCACTGCGTATCTCATCCGGTCATTCTACGCTTTTGTAATAATAAAATAACAAGTTCCCGTTTTCACACGCTTACTGGCTGCTTCTTTTTCTCCCTTCCCACCAACTCCCCAATGCAGATGCTGTGTGTCGCATCGTCATCTCCAAATAACAACCTTGCTGGATGAGAGACATCCACCACAGCCTTGCACAATGAGCGAAGAATATACAAAACACGAGAATAGCGATGACGCTCAGCTGGCGGCCATGGGTCACCAGCCCGAGCTGAATCGCAACTTTTCCACTTTGTAAGCCAAGGCTGTGACAGAAAGACGATCAACTCAGCTCACACGTATTTAGATCGATGCTGGGACTAGCATTCGCAGTGTTAAATGTAAGTACACATAGCATATTACAAGAAAGCTGCCGGAAAAAGAAAGGATTCACATAAGACTAACCTCTTCTCCTCAGTCATGGACCGCCCTCTCTGCAAGTCTTTCCCTCAGCTTAACCTCCGGAGGTAGTACCGGAGTTGTCTGGGGTCAGTTACCAATCCTTTATGCAGATGCGTTCGCACAAGCGTTTTTCACATGCATCCCCCTAGCCCCGTATTGCCTTGTCTTGGCTAACATGCATGTGTGCGTTGCGATGTAACAGGCCTGGTCACGGCAGGCATATGTAACCTTTGCATCGCCGCGTCTCTAGCCGAGTTCCTGTCGGCTTACCCAACGTAAGTCTTCTGATGGATCAAGAATCACATGCTTGGATGCCTTGTATTAACGGTGGTGACAATATAGTGCCGGTGGACAGTACCACTGGGTTGCAGGTAAGAATGTCTTGTCCTTATACCTGATGCAGATGTAATGCTAACTAATATCCAACAGCAAGTATGACTTCTTCACAATCGTTTTATGCCATCTATTCCGACTAACAGCATACAGTCTCTTGGCCTAAATGGGTACCAGTCCTGTCATGGGTAACGGGATGGGTCAACGTCGCCGGCTGGGTATAACCACCATCCATCCATCCATCAACGACATAAATCTCTAACAATATGCATCCAGGTCGCTCTCGTCGCCACAAACGCTCTACTATCCAGCCAGCTCATTCTTGGCATCATCTCCGCCACACATCCTGTACATATTCTCTCTCCCTCATTCCATGACAGAGTTATGTATTCTTACACCCCTTCTAGGACTACTCGCCTCAGCGCTGGCACCAGTTCCTCATCTATATCGGCTTCACTCTCGCCTCATTCGTCATCAACGCCTTTCTCAACTCCTTCCTACCTCTCCTTTACCGCGGCGCCTTTATTTGGTCCATTGGTGGCTTTGTTCTCGTGTCGATTACAGTTCTTGCCTGTGCATCGCCCGATTATAACACGGCTTATTTCGTGTTTCGCGAGTTTATCAACGAGACAGGATGTATGTGCTCTCTTCACCTGATGTTACTTATAAGCATGCTAACGACAAGATTAGGGCCTGATGGAATTGCCTGGCTGCTTGGCGTGCGTACATATACTCAACCATGATGAAGATGAAGAGTCGCTAACAAACCCCAGCTCCTCCAAGGAGGTCTCGGTGTCACTGCATTTGTATGTCAATTGCCGTTCCTTTCTACCCAACATCACGATAGCTAATTGTTTCCAGGATGCTGTCGCCCACATGATTGAAGGTGAAACCCCTTTCACAAGTACCATCGGACCACTGTTGCTCTCAAATACTAATGATCCAACTAGAATCCCCAATGCCGCCCTGGAAGGCCCCAAGATCATGGTCATCTGCGTTGGTATTGGCACTTTCACCGGCGCCATCTTCCTCATCGTCCTTCTCTTCGTCGCCGGCAACATCGACGAGGTCATCAGCTCAGCCGCAGGACCTCTGCTACAGATCCTTATCCACGCCACGAGCAACACTGCAGGTGCCATCTGCCTTCTCATGTTCGTACTTCCCAGCTCCATANNNACCGTGACCTTTCGTGTTGTATGTAGACAAGAGACTGACTGTGTGATAAAGCTTCCGTTGGTGTGCCTTATTTTCGCCACATTTAGCGTCATGACGACCAGCAGCCGCATGATTTTCGCATTCGCCCGGTATGCTTCTCGTCTGCTGCGTCGGAATAGAAACACAGCTAACTTCTCCAGCGATGGCGGCCTCCCCGCCTCCAAATTCTTCGCCCGCGTGCATCCCAAGCTCGGACTCCCACTAAATGCCCTCATCCTCACCTCCGTGGTCGTCATCATCTTCGGCCTCATCTTCCTAGGTTCATCGAGGNNNGCATATCATCACAACAATGAATTCCCAGGCTGTTCCTTGGCTAACCATACCAGCGCCTTCAATGCCATCATCTCCGCCTCCGTCGTCACGCTCGATCTCTCCTACGGCCTCCCCATCGCGGTAAACTGCCTCCAAGGACGCCGAAAGTTACCTGAGCGGAAATGGGTTCTGCCCAGCTGGTTTGGCTGGACGGCGGACATCATCTCTCTGTCGTACATTGCGCTCACCACGGTCCTCTTCGTCTTCCCTCCTGTCTTGCCTGTTACTGGTAGCAACATGAGTACGTCGTATCCCAATTTCGACTGTAATTGTAACTCCAAATCTTTCGTATACNNNTACTTTATCATAGACTACTGCATCGTCGCATTCGCCATCATCATCGCCATTTCTCTCTTCCAGTGGATCATTGACGGCCGCAAGAACTTTACAGGTCCCCGCGTCAACCTTGTCAGTGGGCAGGTAATGGGAGAAAACGTTACAGAAATCACGAGTGTCGAGGAGGCGCCGGGTGGAAATAAGGAAGCGTAGTTGTCGAGGTATCCAACAGGTTTCCAGTATCTTTTGCCAGAAAATGTATCTAGCTGATGATGAAAGAAAGTTGTCGTTTTGTTTGGGAAAAAAGTATAACACTGGCTGGGTAATAGAGTGCACGGTGCAACTGTCTTCATCAGCTTGCGTTTGCAGCTCAAAGCAGTCATGCCCTGTTACTATTAATACAAAATTCGCCCTAATCAATGTATTAGCCTGAAAAGGTCTCTGTGAACACTTGACACACGGTCAAAGGGCCTTTCAGATAAAGTTTCCCTGAACGACAGGAGTGCGGTGCCCGGTACTGCGAATTAGGGGGCCACATCACAGCCTTTGACATGGATACATGTACAGTATTTCACTTCTTGTCACTGTAATACCTTAAAGTTTACACTCCAAGTCAAAAGTATATAACAAAGACTCCAGTTGCAAAATATTTGAACAGTAATGATGCATCTTGATGCCCTTCCTCCCCATTCGTTTGCTTTGTCTCCCGCCAGCTGTCAACCAAACTATGTCTCCAAAGCTCTTCATCGCAGCCCCGTTTGCTTTTATTTTATTTTATTTTTCAAGTCACTTTTTCTACAAATCGGTCAGTGGGCCATACTGGTCAAGAATTAAACTTTTTCTATTCTCCTTTAAATCATTTCCCATAAATTTATCGGTGGGTGATTTTGAACAAGCCTTATACTTTTTCCAATCTTGCTCCCCTTTTTACTATCCCCTCTGTCTGCTCGTCTATAAATCTTTTCTTTTCCCAAGATTCCTTCTTCTTCAGGGCTCTCGACAGAATATTTCTCTCCGCCTTTCAAGTTTTTTAAATTAACATCAACACTCTAACCATCACCTTCGTCTTTGCCATTACCAGCATCGTTTTCTTTCTTCGTCATCACCACAACAAGTCCCATCAGCCACAATGGAAAACGCACCTTCACCACCNCCCACGCCCGTGGAACATCCTCCAAGTCCTCCCAAAGAGCCCCGTCCATGGAAGTGGAAGTGCCACGAATGCAATTGTCGGCATCGCCTCTCCTGCACTCGGCGATGCCTAAACTGCGGCCACACGCTCTGCTTTGCCTACGAAGGAGACTCAAAGAAGACTCTGAGGTGTATTGTATCGTTTGATTATAGCCAATGGATAAAGTGCACCAGATGGCGCCGCCGAATCCAAGAGCAGAGGGTATCCAGTATGGAAGATCAAGCCAACCCTCCTGCTGAACAGACAGAAGATTCAGAGGCAGATGAGTCACAAAACACGGGCAAGAAACTCAGTCTGAAGAGTATGCTGCTAAATGGCACATACAGCTGCTTTGACCATTGCATCTTTCCAGGCTACTGCGTCCGAAAGCTAAGAGGAATGCAACGAGAACAAGCCTCATCGCCATCAGGAGCACCACCATTGCGATCAGCAAGCATAAAGCTAAAAGTTCCAAATTTGGGCAAAAAGCGCAAGCTAAGCAGAATAATGCCGAGAGGGCATAGATCGAGAGGGCGTCACGGCTTCCAGAAGAAGCCATCTCCTCTGAGCCAAGTGTGGCAGCTCGAAAGCGATATTTCAGGGGATGGAGATATTATGGACATTGAAGAAGCCAATGTGAAGGGCAACCCCGAAATGGGAAATGGAGGATCTAGGGTAAACATGTCAACTTGAAGATATTTTGAGGTCCGATAATTTTATGTAGAATAGCAGATAGAAATGTCTTTTTTTTTTTTTTGGGGGGGGGGTTATTGGCTCTCCATCCCATATCATCATCAGCATCGGCTGCATTTTCGGACGAGCTTCATCCTAGGTATCTCACTTGCCTTCAAATTCGAGACAATTAGGTCCTTATTATACAAGATATAATCTCAGCATGGTTTCACATCGATTTTTGCATCCACATTCCATGTCTTTCCCGTTCGTCATTCAGTCAACAAAGTACCCCCAGATCAATCACCCTATGTATCAGCAGGGCCGACCAATTCGAATGTATGCATTGAGCAAGGACAAGTCAGAATATCTTCATCAAATGTGTTCTGTACCATTGACTGTTTATTTATTTTTTTTAATTCCTTTTTTTCTTCTTTTGGGGTAAAATATGTATTGTGAGGCTGGAAGATCTCCTAGTTGAGCGACGAGGATACGTCCTACCCGGAACTAGGCAAAGGGACGAGGTGGAAATCAGGCAAAGGGACTGAAAGAGGGAGCTATTATATTCTCTGGTTATCTAACAGATAATACTACATAGTACTAGGTAATGACAGACTAAACCATATATCCATTCAAAGTAGAGATATTCGCTACGTCGTGATGCTTGCTCCTCTACACTAACATAGAGTGGCACAACGCAGGCATGGAAGCATGGCTGTACAAGATCCGACTATCCACGAATTAATCTCACGAGAATGAATAAACACACCAAATGCACGTAACGAGAGAACCATACATCATGCCCTTTTTTCTCCTTTTTTTCTCTTATGCTAGAGTAGCCTAAGATAATCTTGCCAAACGTCAGCCGCCCAACAAGCTGTTTTCGTCCACCATTCAATTGCGTCGCCATCAATCTCCAAACATCATCGAGCAGCGTCAAACCAAAACAGACAAAAAGACTAAACGAAAACAACTGTTGTACATGACTCACACGACAGACGCTTTGCCATTCAGCAAAAACAATACAGAGCTAAAGGCGGTGCAAGTGCAAGCCATCCTCCAACCCTGTTTCATTTGCTGCCGTGCGTCCAGAGCCCACACAGTTGTCCAAACCATGCCCAGATTCCATGCCCAACGACAGGTTTGGATTTCCTCTGCAGGAAAGATAACAAAAAAATTAAGAAAAAAAAAAGCGTCCAGTTCCAGTGTCCCAGGCCATCCCAGCAATCGCCCCGCGATCCGAAATAAAAGGTATTCAAAGCATTAACATAGAGCGAGAGCAATTCGTGCGCGGGAGGAGAGAGGTAGGTTGGGCTGCTTAGGCCTCCAAGGCCTTGGCCTTCTTCTTCTGCTCGACCTTGAGGAGGAGGGCACGGTTGATGTGAGGAAGGACACCACCAAAGGCGATGGTGGCACGGATGAGGGTGTCGAGCTCTTCGTCACCTCGGATAGCCAGCTGGAGATGGCGAGGGGTGATGCGCTTCACCTTGAGGTCCTTAGCGGCGTTCTGCGTAGAGGTTAGTATCAAACTGAGGCACGGCAGCCGAAAACACGAGCAAAGGGAACAACTTACGCCTGCCAGCTCCAACACTTCGGCAGTCAGGTATTCGAGGACGGCCGTGACGTAGACTGCGGCCTTGGCGCCGACTCGCATCTTGTTTTGAGTGTTTTGCTTGAGGAAACGCTTCACACGACCGCAAGGGAACTATATGCGCCGAGAAAAACACCGGAATTAGCGACAGTCCATCGTTTGATTGAAATCCCAGCAGCCTGAGGAAAATGGTTGGATAGAGATCTTGTCGGATGATGTGACCGCTGAGCAAAAGAAAAAAACATCTCCCCCTCCCTGCGCCCGGCTACGCGACTAGGCATCTGGGCACCGAATGGCATAGCAACGAGATGCCGCACGGTGACACGATTGCGCGGCCCGAATCTTGCGGAATCCATCGCCAACGCAACTCTGCGGTCCCATGCCAGGTCGTCGAAGCGGGCGGCGGCGAGCAAATGACCAACGCGTCCGGGTGAAAAGTCGTCGAGGGCCATCGCGGGGAGGTTGGAAGCTAAAGCGGGACTCCCAGGATGTGCAGGTGGGTGTGCATGCGCGCAAATCGTTTGGGCATCAAGCAGGGCGAGGGAATCGGGCGAGGGCCGGCGAAAGCGAAAACCAAGCTTCCGCCGGTGTCGAACAGTCAAAAACTCACCTGAAGTCCAGCTCTGGCCGAGTGGCTCTGCTGCTTCTTGGATCCCTCGGCGCTCGTCTTACCGCCGGAGCTCTTCCCTCCAGATGACTTGCCCTTGCCTCCGGCCATTGCGTCTGGCGTATCGATACGGGATGATGATGGTTGCTAATGCGTCGAGATGGAATGCGAGTGTCTGCACTGGCGAGCGGCGAGAGCAGAGGCTGATGCGCGTGGTTGAGCGGTGATGAAGTCGAGAAGTGGGATGTTTGGTTCAAGCCGGTGTTGGTGTGGTGGCAGAAATTTAGCAAATCGACGCAAGCGGGCGGTCCAGTTGCTGGCATGTTTAGGTTTTTTTTTTCGCTGCAAGGAACAGCCTTCTGGTGCCTGTTGGCCTCGCTGTATTGCGTCGCGCCCGTCCGAGTCTCAGCGGAATGAGCTCCCCAACCTCCTCCAACAGCCCCTCAGTCATAGTGCTAAGGGCGCTAGAAAGCTTGCTGTGCTTGCTTAGTGAGACGATTGACGATTGCAGCCGCCCGCTTCCGAGACCAGCAGAGCCGGAGTATATCCGAAAGGCTGGCCGCCACTGGCGCATCGCAGGCAGCTGGAGATGGTGGCAGGCAGAGAAGCGCTGGCCATCAGCCAAACGGGCTCCAAGGCAGCAGGCACCCTAAAAAAGATGCTGCAGGATGACAGCTGAGATGTCCCCAAGAGGTCAATCTCGGTGAGTCATCGTGGAGGCATCTCCAGAGCACAGAAAGCTCTGCTGGTGACGACTCAGGGCAGGAAGATATACTGACCAAGGCGCTCAACTGCCAACAAAGCAGCGGCGCCAATGCCTTGGGCTACCCCATAGTGTTGTGGGGGGTGAAAAGTTGAAAGAGAAGAATCATGGCAAGTTACTCATCTCGCCCGTCTGGGCTTGTGGGAGTTGCCAGCTTGACCTGGCATCGTTGTGCCTTGATGAGTCTGGAGTTCATTTGTCTGCATGAATAAGGCGTTTCTCAACCCGGAGACTAGAGTTGGCAATGTCCCGCTGTGGCTGCTGGGGTGTGGCGCATGCCCATGGCTAAGACCCGGCTATTTGCCTTGTCCCAGAGCTCCAAGCCACTGTTTTAACTTACGTCAGCATTGCATTCCTATCTGCTCGTAAAACACCCACTGTAGTAAAAGTAAAAGCGGCATTACTCACAGAAGTTTCGACAGAGCTCTACTGAGAAGGGATAAAGCTTGTTTGCGGGAGCTGCAGCATACAGATCATCCGCGGCTATCCGCTCTCACAGTAATAAAGCTCCGTGTTTGGTTTAGCTTGCCTTGGGCAGATGTCACTCCAAGTGCAGCGCACGGGCCATGCGTTAGCACCAGACGCCACGAACTGTACTTGTGAGTTTGTACCCTATCTGCATCATCGGGACAGCCTCATCAGCAATCTATCCCGATAAGCAATTACGCAGTGTCTCTTCTCAGCAGCTCTTCACGTTACTTGAAATACCAGCTGTACAGAGGACTGTATAGCTGACAACAAGCCCAATAAACATGGCTAGCGTAAGTTTATCCTCTTCATCCCAAATCTTCGCCTTTGGTCCTGTCACATGTTACCTCTAAGCATATTGCTAATGCGCAAGGCTACCATCGCCCACAGCATGGCGTGACTCGCACCGTTCGGACTCGCACCGAAGAACAGCGGCTGCAAGACCTCGAAAAGATTAAGAAATACCGCAATCTCGAGACCCAGATACGCACACAAGTAGCCACGGGAACCTACACCTTAGATCTCTTCGAGCTTACCACCAAGCTCCTTCGTCAGAACCCCGAGTACTACACCATATGGAACATTCGGCGCCGTTGTTTGATATCGTGTCTATTATCCGGAGCAGCAGACCAGACGGAACCAGACGCTGAAGATGGCACATCAGATACCAAAAACCAGGACTCGGACAGCGAAGTGCTGCAGTCTGAGATCGCCTTCACCATGCCGCTGCTACTGGAATTTCCCAAGTGCTACTGGATCTGGAACTTTCGACAATGGCTTCTAGCACAAGCCATCCAACGATTGTCTCTCCCGGTTGCTCGCAAGATTTGGGAGACAGAACTCGGCCTGGTGTCCAAAATGCTGAACAAGGACCAGCGCAACTATCATGCATGGGGCTACAGGAGGCTAGTGGTGGCTCAGCTAGAGAGTCCCGAGCTTGACGGCAAGAGCATGGCTGAGGATGAATTTGCGTACACAACCAAGATGATTCGACAGAGCTTATCCAACTTTTCTGCGTGGCATAACCGAAGCCAGCTCATTCCAAAAGTCTTGGAGCAACGAGGCGCTGATGACAAGGCCCGAGCAGCTTTCCTCGGCGAGGAACTGGATCTTGTGCGGGATGCTCTAAATGTTGGCCCCGAAGATCAAAGTTTATGGTACTATCACCAGTTCCTCGTATCCCAAATCGTAGGGGACGGAAACAAGAAGAGCATCACACCAGCTTTGACCGTCGACGAGAAGGTTGCCTACCTAAAGCATGAAATTGATGAGATTAAAGACTTGTTAGAGGATTACGCCGACATTAAATGGATTTACGAAGCGCTTTCAGAATACACCGTAGCATTGGAGCGACTACAACGCACTGACAGCAATAGCGCTGAGACTGGCGACTTACAGGTCTTTCTCTCGAAGCTGCGGACCCTGGACCCGATGCGCACGGGGCGATGGAATGATGTTGAGCAACTAGCAACATGATGACAGACATGATTAATACAATTGCTCTGTTTCTTCTAATTTCGTCTACATTCAGGCGTACTACAGAGGCATAGTTGACGGGTACTGTCTTTCTCAAGAGGACGGACAACTGCCCAGTCTGACACCCCAGGGGTCACGATCCATTCTTCTAGAATCAGCCCAGCCTTTGACTATGGGTTTGGCGGCGGCACAAGTCGGACATGAGATGGTTATGCAGATATGACATGTCAAATGATGTACATCGTAGAGGCAAGCAAACCGGGGATTTGGGCCATGTCAAACTGTCACCCATCAAAGGCGGTTGGGGAAAATGTCAGTTGGATTGGCGAACAACAGCCACTGGAACATGTATCAAACATTTAATGAAGATCGGCGGTTAGCGTATAATACATGTAATTCAACCCTGGTAACACGTTGAACTCGTACACTCAAGACACTGTATGTCGGTATTTTGTCATAGGGCAGTTTCGTATTATCAAGATATTGAATGACCACCAGCTCCCTCTTCTCTGCAGATTGCTATTCTTGGAGATGAGATGACATTTTGTTAATGCCGTCAGTACTTGTATCGTAGGACCCCGCGCCACAATTTGCAAAGTTGGTCAAACGACTCTGTTCTCCATCGAAAATGCTACTGTATATGCATGAGGAGACTCGTGATGGTGTTTTGCAGAGGGTGCAATCCAGTAGCATAATGGCAATGGTTAATGCAGAGCGCCAAGTGAGCTAACTACCTAAGACAGACTAATTGGAGAGAGTTACCATATGTTGAGAGGATATACGGAATCTTGGCAGCAACCACAATCTGACCCTTGTTGTCAGTGTAATCCTTGTTCCGATTGTTATTTGGATCGACTGTTAACTACACGTCGTTTTCCGAAAGTTTGCTACCGTAACATTGTCAGCTCCATATGGTAAGATTGAAAATGATGATACACGTACATAGGCAGCTCCGCGTGATGGCATTACGTTCGGAGGCGGGTCGCCAAGCAGAAGCATCGTTATGACAACCCGATGTCAATAATTGATACCGAAAAGAGGCAGCTTATTTCATCAGGATATTTGACTATTACTTACGTATCATTGGGGTGTTATTTATACAACATGTTCAGCTACCCTTGCCTCTCAGGGTGTACATGGGTTTTGAAGATTCGTCATTGATGCCCTTGGCGGCTGATCACTTATTCAACCTCAGAAGTACAGAGCTACAAATGATATATACCATAAGAAGCAATTTACCATATGTGCCAACTAAATCTACGGGTAAATAGAGAGCAAATACAGTGCAGGCCCAGCCATATGCAGACTCCACACCGCATCACACGATCATATACCAAGTGAAGCACTCTGCATAAACAGCACAGAGCACCAATCAAGACCCGTCATGTTTGCAAATAGAATCAACCAACGGCCACGCCGCTCAGATAAGGGAAACTTCGTCTTGCACATAGCCCAGGAGAAACTGGCCCGCCAAGTGGATTCTCTGACTGCAGAAAGCCTGCATGTATGGAGTTCCATACACGTACTCGGCCGGTACACACCGCCGTTCTCGCTTAACACCAGCTTGCTTGCTACGAGCATTTGTATATGCATCTATTGCTTGCTACGGGCATTTTTATATGCATCTAGACAGCTTGGAAGAGGGCCGAATATGGGAAAACGCCTATTGTTAATGCCTCCAGGGGGGATGGGCGCAGAAAACATTTTGGGCCAATCCCCACGGGATGATGAGGCTGGTGTCGGAGCCCCCGACTCCTGGCTTTTAGGAGACGCTGTATGTCGTGTCTCATTGGTGATTTCAATAGATTGGAATAGCGGAATCGGCATGCCAAGCTGTCATACTGGCTAAGGCATACACGGTATTGAAGCTTGAGGCGGCTCATTCGTGGATTACATACGGATTGCATGTAATAAACCTCCTTGTTCCTATTTCAGTTTTTATATCAGATCTCGATTGATAATTGATTATAATATGAATAACATAGAAGTTTAAACTTATCCAATTCCTCCGCATGTCTCACAAAGTGAGCTTGGCCCATATCTACCCTACAATAAGTAACCACCATTAGGGAATGTCTGCCCTTATATGCCACATAAACTGATGATTGACCGTATGAACATGTAGACCGATGAGATATCATCAACTTTGGCTAGTATAGAGGCTGTGCTCTCTAGAGAATTGTGGCTAGCTCCAGGAATTTGGGTATAAGTGACGTATCACATCTGACATCAAGCATTTTACAAACGTCTACAGATACATCCTTTAACTCGTAAAATACCAATAGAGCCAGTACATATTTGACCCGTCTACACGTTATAGAGCCAAATCAACGGCAGCAGCCGCCTACATAGCTCGGGTTCGATTATCCGCCATTGGCTCAACACCAAAGCAAGTAAACTCACGTCTGTGCTCCCCCAAAGAGCAGTAGCGTACAAAGGATGGAGGCGTCGGTACATGTACAGACCTCTCCGTATTCACTGTCAAAAGCCGAGCCAACCAGCCACCACCATATGCAGGCTGCTGCAGGTACTTACGTGCATGATCGAGCGTGCACGAGGAGGGAAGCCAAAAGCTGACCAATGTCATGAGAGCAAAGAGCGCAAAAGTGTGGGTATGAGCCGTCTGCAGTGTGTTTGGCCATTGTTACACTAAAGGAACTGGCAGCTTGAGAGCCATGACGACTGCCTGCATCAAGATGTTCCTTGGGAAAATAGAGCTCGTAGTAAGGGGGCACTGGGGAGCCACCTCGTGCTCTGTGGGAACTTTGGTGGTGGGCTATTATGGAGTAAAAACAGACAACACGTTGTCGAGTTAATTTTAATTTGACTGCGTGTCTCTGGTACCGGCAACGTCTTCAGCGGCTGCAGAGATTTCGTCTGTCTCAGACAAATCGCCCCTTTGTAAGATGGCACCACAGCATGGCAACGCTCTCGTCCTTGCATACAGTAGAGCAGAGCAGAGCAAAGCAAAGCAAATCATCATCTCGTCATCCAGAAGCTGTGGCTGTCGACAATCTTAAAAATCAAGAGGAGGGAATTAGCATATCAAACTGCAAACTACAGGGTCCGGAATCCGGAGTCCGGAGCACAAGAATAGCACCAAAAGTACAAAGTCCGTCAATCATTGTCAGGGGACCGAATGGATCCGCCCAAAAAAAGGCGGTGCTTTCGGGATGCCGATTTTCTTAGTCAACCCGGGCAGATGGATTCGGAAAACGAGATTGGCCCCGGAAATTCAGGAAGATCAAGGAGGGCCGCACTTGGCCACTGAGGCGCAGAAAGGGGCTGAATTCAATATCTCTGTGGGCGGACGGCCAAAAAGAAGGAAAGAAAAAGAAGCAAGGAAAAAAACTTGGACTATGGGCGGGTATACAGTGCGGCCTCGCCAAATATCTGATAGTTGCATTTCCCCAATTAAAGTTTCGCTGAAGGCGTTCGACACAGTCTCTCGCGCACTGGCGGGCGGGCAGATCTGTGGCTTTTGGGAAACCGCTCAGCTGGCCTGTTGTTCTCGTGGGCTGAAAGAGGACGCAAGAAGCTGCCTCGTGACTCTACGTGTGAGGCTTCCCCTTCTTCAGCAGGTCTGCGGCTGGTGATGGTTGGCCTAGTCGCCTGACTTGAGCGAAAAGCAACGAGCAGAGGTGCCAGATCCCTGCCGATTCGGCCAGCTACAATTCCGATTCGCTGCGGAACCCTGATCGTTTGGGTGGGCACATCAGAGATCCATATTTTATTATTTTCGGGGGCATGCTGTCAGAATTAGCTGTGGGTTTGAAAAAAAAAATAGAGAGAGAGAGAGAGGTTTAAGCACGGTTGAGAGGGAAAAAATAGGGGGTAAATTGGTGGACGTTTTGGAAATGAGAGAGAGAGAAAGAGACATTTCAGGACCCCATGTTGACAAGGCCCTTTTTCCAGCCTTTTCTCGGCGGAAGACCAGGCTGTAAATTATCCGATGCAGGGCTCTCTGGACAGCGAGAAACCGCCGCGTCGGTGATTCTTTCGAGGTGAATCTCAAACCCCATCGATGGGATAAGAAACCGAAACCCGGGATCTAGTGAGCGCCACGCCGTCCCGTTGCTCCAACTAGAACGACCCAGGGCTGTCATGCCTATTGTTGCCACCAAGAGACTAAAAAAGTTGCCCGCGCACACAAAATCAGAATAAAAAGAAAGCGGCAATATTGATCATCTTGTGTGACAGGTTCGGGATGACGATTGGTTAGGCGAAGAGTGTCGCCTCCCTCTCCACCGGAAGAGGCTGCAAGCAAAGCTGAAATGCATGCACTCTGACTAGCAAAATGCAGATGCAAATGCAAATGCTACCGGCCGGACCGCACATGCACCGCGGCTTTTAGCTTAACCTAAAGAAAGCAAAAAGCAAGCACGAAAGCCAGTGCTGCCTCGTAATACGAGTTCCAGCCCACAGTCTTGGTCTCTGTCCTGTCAGAAACGCTGTAGGGGTTGTTCTTTTCGAACTGCCGTTTACTGCTCATTCCCCCCTTTAGTGCCGGGTGAGTCTTATTACACTCATCCATCGTGTTTCAGGGCGCAGAGGCAGACCATACCAGATGCCGCTAGATCGAGCGTGTGTGCCTAGATATCCCGAAATTTGATGGCTACAACGTGGCGCAAATCGCTGCACAGGTTGCATTCCAAGAGTTTCGCAGCAGAGAGACGGAGAGAGAAGGAGAAGGAGGAAAGGAGAGTACAGTAGAGGAGAGTGAGAGGAGAGAGAGAAACAGTCTTGACGCAAGGGCCTGACAACTCGGAGTGCTATTACACCGGAGAAGAGACAAGAGCCAGACAACAACTATCGTCAAATCTCCTTGTGTGTTTCGTGTGCATGTGGCCTGCAGCGGAGCTTCTCCCTGCCTCACAAGAGATATTTTGGTCATGGCCAGCGTCAAGATGGTGTTTTGTTGACTCAGCCTGGCTACCCAAACCTGGGCAACCCTTGCGCCTGCATATGGGCTAAGCAAGGAGGCGATATTTGCCCGTGTCTTCGATATCATGTACATGAGCACTCGTTTGTACTACCTTACCAGAGCTGGGTGCTACCAATGGGTAATGCCTGTTGCATGCGGCTCGATCAAGTCAACCGTGAAAGCAAGGGCGGGTCAACTGATGCAAAAGCCGTGGGCACAAATACGAGCAGCAAATAGGATACTGTAAACTCGCGTCCTGGGGGGTTTGGAAATAACAAACAAACAAACAATAGGCAGGCAAATTCTCCGTCAATACGATTCGAGATTTGACACACACACCCAAGGATAGCTTTTACTGTAGCCAAACCCGCAATCTACGACAAATAAACCATGACGACGACAACTGGCTCCTGCAAGGCTCCGGTGGCCGACAAACCCTGGCTACCTGCAGCCAATTTGCACCGCCCGCTGAGAAGAAAGTTGAAGGTGTGTGTATCCCGTCCAGCCCATCACCAAAGGCTCACAGTATCGCACACGGTATACTTTGCAAAGCCCCCATGGCACAGTGCCCTCTTCTTCCATTTGGGCTTCTCCTCGCCTTCCATGAAGACTCTGTATCAAATATCGGGCGCGAAATGCTATGGGAGTTGCTTGGGGATTCGATTCAATTTCGCAGCAGTTACCGGGCGCGGAAAATAGGGGCGGGCTTCGATTTTCTAGAACGTCGATGCATGGAGTTCAGGGGGCGGAAATCAAAAGAGCCAAATGAGATGGGAATCGGAAGCGAAAACAGACTGCTGGGTTTATCTGGGTACTGCTAAGGTAAGGCATGTAGGTACAAGCTCTACCCCGCTGTTTTGCTGCGCCGGACGAGGTAGATTCGTTAGTGAGATATGTCCCGCAAAGCCGATAAAGCTTGGGGAGAAGCCCCGTAATGTTAGCATCATCTCTAGGGTTCAGCCATTGTGAGCTGGGCAGAGACACAAGAAAGCGGCACGGGAACACTGTGGCGGCGGGTATAACAGCTTGAAGTACAGAGTAATGAATGAAACAATATGCAAGTTTCAATAAGCACTGTAAAGAGAGAATACAAGAGGAGTTGTATAGCATTGACGATATCCCATACAGCCAGATGGAGCCTGTCCTGTCTGAAGCTTGTCATGCCTCAAACGTTACAATGCAAGAGACAGGCTACCTCAGCAGCGACCTTGCCTAGTCCAGTACCGTACCTAATCAATCAGCTGCTATTACAGTAGAGGTCAAGTAGCAGTCTGGTAGCATCGATACTACTGCATCTGCTCAGGTGGCGGCGTATCAAGGAGGCCGCAGGCAATGCATGCAAGGTACCTAACATGAGCCTCGTACTGTGCTGTACTGCGAATAGGGGCCTGCGCACTGTCATTGGCCGTAATCTGTCATATATGCACCAAAGCAGTGCTACCTTGCCTCTTGGTGGCCGCCCCTATCATCCAGCTTGTACCCCGGCCCTCTGGCAACTCTACGCCAGTGGGGCTGCAGCCTCCCCTAGTAGGTTATTACTAGGTATGCTCTGCCGTGGAATTTTTCTTCCCTTAGCCTGGCTCTTCAACCCGACTCTCCCTCTTCGCCAACCGGAGGTCGTACTTTGGTCGTACAGCTTCTGCTTCTTGCTTCTGCTTCTTCCTCATCGCCTCGCCTCTCCTCTCCTCTCCTTGGCCATCTCTCCTGTCCCGTTCGCTTCCGCCCTGCCTGCGACGCATAAGAGCCATCAAGAGCAGCTTTGCCGCCTTGTCTGGACAACTGTCGACGCGGGTTCCGCCGAGTTACGCTCCGAAATCATAAGGCACAGAGCTCGGCTTTTGCATTGTCTCTCGCGCATCTTGTCGGCTTCATCGTCTGTCAAGATCCGATCATACATCACCACGCTCCTGGCTTCTCAGTCACGCTTTTTTGGAAAGAACTCCCCCGAGGACTCAGATCTGGTCATCTAGATTGCCCTGACCACACACACTTCCGACGCGGCGCTGTTATAGGAAGAGGGAAGAGAAAAAGAAGAGAAGAAAAGCTAGCGCTTAACCAAGGATCGTGGATTCCAGAGTCCCTTCCCATCATAGATCTCGCTCCCTATCCCGTATTGCTGGAAGCTAGCTAGCTAGCTTTGCTCCACGTTCTGCACGACTGCTCTCTTGCTGGGTTGGCCTGGGCTTTTCCTCCAACGCACGTTACGACCGTCACGACTGAACGAACCGACCAAGTGCATCATCTATGTTGCCATTTAACCGTCCGTCTCTATCGCGTTCTTGAGTATATCTTTCTGGTGCAGCTTTGGAACATCGTCATCCTCGTCGATTACGTGTTCCTTCTCCACCCGTTTTATTGCGCATTTCAATTCGTATCATTACATCTTCTGGAAGGATTTTCGCGTCGCATAGCGGCAACCATTCTCTGCGGCATCTTGCGACATGGCTCAGCAGCCTCACGACATGAGTTACCTTGATTACGGCACAGCGACCAACCGGTCCCCCAGTTCTTCGAGACAAAACTACTCCAACTTTGCTTCTGGCCTCACCATGCCTCGACAAACCCAACGACCCTTCGATGCGCCTCTCCCCTCGTCTGGCCTTTACTCCTCCGACAGACTGGCCAGCAGCTATGGTAGCCGAGGCATGGACACTATTGGTGGCGCCGGCGGCATGCCTGGGTACATGATGGATAATAACCAGTCATGGAGCTACAACGGTTCGGGCGTGGCTACTGTTGGCGGTGCCGTGCATGGCCCGGGAAGGCAGCGAAGCGTCAACCGGCGAGCTGCTTTGCCAACTGTATGTTCATTTCAATTTTTCATGAGAATAAAAGACAAATGTGCTGACNNNAAAGATGCAAATTGGACCGAACATGGCGGGATGGGAATGCCTAACCTTCAGTCATACTCGAACGGTCTCGGTGGCGCATCTATGAACAACGGCGGCCTTCGTGTTGATAACCCTGGATCTCACCCGTCCCCCAACAGTCTTCAATCTGTCGGCAACGATGCTGATCAGCTAATCCCTACCGCCATCGTCATTAAGAACATCCCCTTTGCTGTCCGCAAAGAGACGCTTGCTTCCATCATGCTGGACATGCACCTTCCCCAGCCCTATGCTTTCAACTACCATTTTGATAATGGTGTTTTCCGAGGACTCGCTTTCGCCAACTTCCAATCCGCCGAGGATACTCGCGTTGTTATCGAGGCGATGAACGGAATGGATGTCCATGGCCGCAAACTGCGAGTCGAGTACAAGAAGATGCTCCCCGAGGCTGAGCGGGAACGTATCGAACGCGAAAAGAGGGAGCGCCGAGGACAGCTCGAGGAGCAGCATCGCGCCCCTCTGCTGCACAACCAGAGCTCGCTTCAATCTCTGGGTGGCATGCCCCAGTCCCAGCCTCGCACCGCCAGCGCCGCTCCCGCTCCCGCTACTTCTCTTCTCGGTAAGTTCNNNGTTACTCTAAGGAACCGTGCCTTTGTTCGTGACATGCTAATGAGTATATCTGTAGGTGATATTGATATGAATGACCCCCAGACCCTTGAATTCTACACAGAACTCGCCATGTTCCGAAGAGACGATTCGCGAGAGATTTTGGTCTTNCCCCCTGGAATTGCCCCTGAGCATCGCCGATCCATTCACATTCTCGCCCACCACATGGGACTTGAGCACCAGTCTATTGGCGAGGCTGATTCACGACAGCTCACGGTGCTGAAGAGACAGCAGCCCTCGCCCACGGCCAACATCCACACGCCTCCTGCTAGCAGCCTTGACGTTCACAAGCGTGGTCTAAGCCGAGCTGCCACATTCGATTTTGCAGCCGACAGGGAGTCTCGCGCAGCTAGCAGCAACTATGGCCATCTCGTTGGTCGACACGGTCCCACGCTAGAGCTTCCAGGAAGCCCAGATGGAAGTGGCATTCCCAACAACCTCCGGGCCGCCAAGAGCTTTGCCGATCTCCGCTCATTTACCCCCAGCCCATCCCAGGCCTCATCGAGCTATCTTGCTCCCGGCAGCGGCCTGAGCGGCATTACCCCTACCTCCACGGCTCGATTTGGCGACTACCTCAGCAACGGCAGCCAGTCCCAGAGCGGCAATCCCAGCACTCCTGGTGGAAAGAATGACAACGGCCTGGTCAGCGGTCTCAGTGGGCTGAGCCTGTCTCCATTTGAAGCGAACTCAATGCAAGCCCAGCGCAGCACCCCTGGTGCTATTGGCAGCCAGCGGCCCAGCGCAAACGGAAACGGAACTAAGGGTGCCCCTGAGAGACAGCCTCGCGGCCCTGAGTGGGAGACTTCCAACGGCTTTGGTCGTACTCGAGCAAATGGTCACATGCAGCGTGGCAGTGGTATGTTGCTTGAGTCCAACNNNTCTCTTTCGNNNAACNNNCACGTGGGTGATTCTTCGGACAATGGAGCTCGTGTTGGCACCAGCTCTACTAATGCTTCGAGATACCACTAAGCTAGTTTGATACGCGTTGACTGGCTCTCTCATGTGTTATGCCTGTGGCTCACTGAGAGAGCTGGTGAACTGCCTTTGTGGGGGGTTAGACCAGGCTCTCTGCGTCGCATCCCTCGCCTTGCACTCAACCCATTGCTTTTTACGATTTGTAATATTGATTTTCATCAGGACGACGGAGGGGTTTTGGTCTCTGGTAAACTACCTAGGGCGATCTACCACATTGGCGATGTACATTTTCCTCCAAAGCTGGTAGAAACCCCGAGGTCTACCAGGGCTGACTCTCCGTCGCTCCGTAGCTGGTTTTTTTGATGATGATGATGCCACCCCCGATGAGAATGTGGAAAACAGGATCAGGATACAAAAAAGTTTTGTTCGACAAATGGGCAACCGTTACGAAAACGTCACGATTCGTTTCCGAGCGCGAAGCCTGGAATATCCCCCCTTCAAGCGTACTCCTTCAACCAGATCTACGACCGATTCTTGACGATTATGACATTTATTTTCACGACTTTTACGTCTAGACAGCTGCAGCGAATCCACCTCGTCGTGCTTCGCATCACATAAGCACTGAGTGGAGTGGCTTCGGCGACGATGACGAGCAGTACCTATACCCAACCAAAGGAAAAAAACCGTTTTTTAATACCCACATGTCTGACGTCCAGATACGACCGTGACGACGACGAATTGAGACAACCCAGCTTTCTTGTACATGCATTGGAGGCCGGGACGAGAGAGTAGAGATGTGTTTGTTGGAAATGATTGCGTTGGTTCGATAACATTTTTGGTGGGAAGCGAAGAGAGAGAGAGAGAGAGAAGAGAAAGAGAAATGGGAAGAAAAAAAGATTAAACCCTGTTTGGAGCACGATTGGGAGAGTTTCTGACTGGGGCAAGTCCTTGTTTGCGCTGATTAATACGTCTTGTCTCTGTTGCCGAGGCAATTCCCTCTCACGCGAATGGAGAAGGGCGGGTTTGTTGAGAGGAGGTTTCTGGTTTTACTGCGGCGTTTTACTGTGGCAGCATTGGGCTTGCTATGTTTTCTTGGACATTTTCCTTGCTCATGGAATATGCATCTTCATCTTGTGATTTTTATTTTCTCGAAGACAAGGAGGGTGGTGATGGGAAACAACTCGGTGCATCTTCATTGATGCCAGAAGACGGGCAAATTCATAAACTCATACAGGGCTACGGTTTAGCAGGATCTGTGAAAGAAGGAAAAAAAGAAGAAACACGGCGAGTAATTATTCTTGTTCTTTGCCGTTGTTTTTTTTTGGTTAAGTTTTTGTAAATCTTTTTTTTCTTCGACCACTGTAGTTGTTGTATTAGTGTATTAGTGCCATCAAGAGCTTTTTATCATTTACTATTTTTATAAGGAATATCATTTTGATATTTATATGGTTTATTTTACTGCAGCTTTGGATCTCATGTCGTGTGACTTGTCTGTTCTGTATTCTTTGTTGGTTGGGCCGAGATGCTGCCATGTGTCGGATCGAAGTTTAAGCTTAGGTGCCAAATACTAGCTGACTCGGTTCCTGGCGAGATGGAGCCGCTAAACTGTGGAGAGAGATTCTACTTGATTGGTTTGGAGAGTTTCGAACGGATGACGTACGTTTTCTTTTTCCCGTTGGAGTGCCATTGGCTGGTGGTTTCTGTCATTTGTAGTACAAGAAGGAGACTGTTTCCCGCATCCGACGCGTGGCATCATAGATCTTGATTCTCTCTCTGAATAGAAACTTGGAGCCATTTTTGTTTTTTTAGCAGCGTGTGAATTAGCACATCTACCGGTTTTGACTAGATAAGAGGGGTTATGACTGAGATCCCCGCATCAGAAGGCAGAGAGGTTCAGACACAACACACTCGGCAAGACGAGATTGAAGACTGGGAAGTCGTCATGGCGCCGACGAACAAGCAGTGGGTGAGCAAGCTCGATGGCGTGGATAAGCTGGAGCTGGTCGAGGGCGAGATGCCGGTGCCAAAGGATGGAGAAGTGTTGGTCAAGATTCATGCTGTGTGCCTGAATTACCGAGACCTGGAGGGTAAGTTTCCTNNNCTAGATTGGAAGCCGGAGATTGATGATGATTCTGATTTGATGGTCTGTAACGGCGATTATAACCACCATCAAACGCCTACTGATTCCCCCGTCGGCATTGTTCCGTGCTCTGACATGTGCGGTACTGTTGTGGAGAGCAAATCGCCGCTCCTCACTGCTGGCACGCGCGTCATGTCTGTCTTTCTGCAGACTCACCTCGCCGGCGCCCTTAAGCAATCTGACCTTGAATCGGGACTGGGATTTCCTTTGCCGGGTGTGCTCACGGAGTATCGGTGTTTTGATGCCAGAGCGCTGGTCAAGGCGCCCAAGTACATGACAGACGAGGAGGCGAGTTGCTTGCCAATCTCCAGTGTAACAGCATGGATGGCCCTGAATTGGATGAGACCCATCGGTAAATCTTTCCAAGAACTAGAACTCTATGGAAAAAGCGGCGATGAAAAGAAGGACGACGAGAAGGAGACGGTATTGCTTCAAGGTACAGGCGGCGTGAGCATCGCCGGACTACAAATCGCAAAAGCAGCCGGCCTCAAAACCATAATCACCTCTTCTTCAGACGAAAAGCTCGAAGCAGCGAAACAGCTCGGCGCAGACCACACGATTAATTACCGCACATACTGGGAATGGCAAGATGGCGTCATGGAAGCCACCGCCGGAAAAGGCGCAGACTACATTCTCGAAGTGGGCGGGACGAAGACTCTACGAAAGAGCTTTGCCAGCGTTGCTTTCGGAGGAACGATAAGCTGTATCGGCTATGTTTCCGGCAAAGAGGACGATACTGGAGGTGATGATGGGGGGAATGGGGATGACAAGGATAAAGCGTCTGGGTGGAATCGGTTGAATGTGAATGTTTTGGCGTTGAGGAAGAATGTTACGTTGAAGGGGTTGGTGAATGGNGGGAGGGATCGGTTTGAGGAGATGGTGGGGTTTTATGAGGAGAAGGAGATTAGGCCGGTTGTGTGTAAGGTGTTTGGGATGGGGGAGGCGAAGGAGGCGATGGAGTATGTTAAGGGGGAGAAGCACTTTGGTAAGGTTGTGATTCGGGTGGCGGAGGAGAGTAAAGAGTAGGAGGAGGGAGTTGATTCGATGAGTCGTATCTGCGAGTTGACTGAACAACTCAGCTGAGAGATCCACAACTCTGCATGGAAGAGCGTATCTTAGACATGGTATATACTTAGAGATAAAGATGTGTGTGTCTTTGATGTTTTGGACAACATCACCACCATCACGTGCTCCTGTCTTCGCTCAACTACAACCACCAACGTATCCTCAATCCATCACAACCCATCACTAAACAATCTCGTCAGTTATCACCCATGATTAGTCTCAACAACGGCTCGTCTCACCCGCTCTCACTGCGGGGTTTCCCTCGCACAAGCTCGACGGTCCGGTCCTTTGGATAGCGCATCACCCTTGTACCGAATTCGACTTAGCAGCCGCTTGGTTGCATATTTCCAGAGACTTGTTTAGACTCAACCAGGAATGAGCATCATCACATGCATCACCAACTGTTTAGTCAACATAAACGGGCGATGAGTTGGCGGAAAAAACCCGCTCCCGCTTGGTGGAAGTCCACTGCTTCTGTTGTACTAAAATAACACGGGATACCCGCGTTTTTGCAAAGAGGCGGAGTTTTGGTCCGATCCCTGTTGATGTATGACATTGCAGATCGTCAGGAGGCAGAGCTGTGAGCGAGTTGGGATTAGATTGTATATGTCAGAATTTAAGAGCTCTTGGAACTCAAAGTCAACGGCATGAAGCTTGTCATGGACCCGCTGGGCTTCCCGTGTTGGAGAATCCACCGATCTTCTTTACTAGGTACAGTATGTAGTACGCGCAATGGATCTTGGTCTTAGCAAACTATTCTGAACTGAACACATTGCTAATAGGATCGAGTTTCTTCGTAGACCGCCTTTACAGTGAATTTGCGGATACGGCAACTCATCGTCCTACCAATCATGGCGAAACACCTCCTTTCCAACGAGTCTCAGCATGAAGAACTCATTGGAGATGCTTAGACTAACGGTCTCGGAACCTCTTTGCTGATGCCCACCATCTTATTATCAGCCACTTTGAACCAGAACAACTCACTCTAGCTCCGAGAAACTACGGCTTTTCCGTCCGACAAACCTCAAAAAGTCCGATTCATGTCAGCAGCCGGCATAGTATCCTGCCATCCCGGCAACGCGGATCCGCCACTAGCAAGCATTTCATGCAGTGCTTCAGAGTTATGCTGTATTAGGAGTGGTAACAAAGACGAGGAGAGAGCTGAAGGGATATTAGTTAATAATGCTACTGTCTCTCTCGGTCTAAAAGCAAGCTGCCCTTTAGCTCTATCTCTGCTACTAAATGTCTGTTTGCCTCGATTGACCACATTTTCGTGGACATGGCAAACACTCTCATTATTCAGGCACTAATTGCTCTGGTGGGATTTCTTGCCTGCCACCAGATTTTCCGGAAACCTAAGAAGAATCTTCCCCCTGGGCCAAAAGGTCTCCCATTAATCGGCAATATCCTCGATCTCCCTTCGAAAGGCACACCGGATCATGTACATTGGAACTCGCTCAACAAGAAATATGGACCAGTTGCTTCCGTCACTGTCCTGGGACAGTCCATGATCTTCATTGCCGACAAAGAGGCCGCGCAAGAAATTTTGGAAAAGAAGTCTCAGACGTCTTCCGGGCGCCCTGTTCTCCAGTTTGCCAATTATTGTGGCTTTGGAGAATTCATCTCCCTGCATCAGTTGGAGAAGCGGTTTACTTCTCAGCGGAAAGTTATGCACAAGGCAATTGGCACAAAGGTCCTGGCGACCAAGTATGCGGACATACAAGAGCGAGAAGCTGGACGGCTGCTGCTTCGAACACTAAAAGATCCTCGAAAGATTGTTAAACACTTTGAAACGTGAGTAACATTATGTTTAGACTTTGAAGCAACCTACATGACATGATAAGAGCTCAATTGACTGATCCACCTTGGCAGTGAAGCCGGCGCAATTATCCTCAAAATCGTATACGGCTATACCATCAACCCTCATGGACCTGACCCCTTAATTGGGCTGATTGACCGCATGATGGCCAACTTCTCCCGTGCTTCCGTTCCGTTTACACGACTTGTCGAGTTTATACCCGCCCTGAAATGGCTTCCCGATGGCTTCCCTGGTACAGGCTTCAAGGCTGAAGCCAACCAGTATGGCAAAGAAATCCGCGCCGTCATCAACGAACCTTACAAATTTGTTCGCAAACAAATGGCTGATCATAATATTATGGGTTCATATGTCGCGAAGCTTGTTCAGGAGTGTATTGATGACGCGGATGAGCCGAGTGAAACTGACGCATATACTATTAAATGGTCTGCCGCTGCGTTATATGGAGGTGGAGCAGACACCACTGTCTCAACTATGATCGGTTTCATCCTAGCCATGAGCATGTTCCCCGAAACCCAACGCAAAGCCCAAGAAGAAATCGATAGAGTTACTGGTGGCACTCGTATACCTGTGCTTGCTGACATGGATGAAATGCCATATGTTGCAGCGATGGTATCTGAAGCACTCCGGTGGTGCCCAATCCTACCAATGGGTGTCCCTCATGCCATGTCTGAGGATATGACATACAAGGGCTACGATTTGCCCAAGGGAGCCTACATCTTCCCATCCATATGGAGCTTCACGCATGATCCTTCTGTCTACGCCGATCCCGACGCATTTGCCCCTGAACGATTTCTTGCACCGCGAAACGAGCCGGATCCGCGATGGACAGTATTTGGTTTCGGAAGGAGAGTGTGTCCCGGAAGATATCTCGCTGACTCTTCGCTGTTTCTCAACTTGGCCTATCTTGTGGCTGTTTTCGACATCAGCAAGGCGACAGACGAACACGGCAATATTATTGAGCCAAAGTTGGATTTTGAGGCGGGCATTATTGCGAAGCCGAAACCGTTCCCATTTAAGATTACTCCAAGAAGTGAGAAACACGCAGATCTGATAAGGAGTATTGAGAAGGAGCATCCATGGGAGGAGAGTGATGCATCGCTGCTAGGAGAATTGCCGCCTCCATCACATTGAGGAGAATGGTATCTCCCATAGCATGTGGACGCAACCAAAATCATTCCTATATCGATCGTTACTTACCATTTCTTAGATTATAGGGAGTTAGAAGGGCGTGGTGTACTGCTGGTTAAGGAATTAATGTGAAGAGATCGTGGCGGAGGTCAGATGCGGCTATCATCATGCTGAGATGGATGGAGGAAAAGAAGCAGGAAATGCGAACAGCGTGGGCAGGGAGCAGGGGTGCCGGCGGATTATAGTAATAATTTCCCTAGATACGGGAATAAATATCGAGGAAATAGTGGCAGTGGTGCATGCGGATTGGCCTCATACAGGAATTCGGATATCAGGTATCTTTTTTCGATATAACTCCGATGAAAGAAAGGATCATACGTAATAGATATCTCGGATATTAGGTATCTTTTTTGCAATATAACTCCGATAGTAAAAGACATGAGAGTATTACCTCGTACTATAAAAAATTGCGGTGGGTTCTAAAGCCGAGTTGGTGAATTGGTGTTGTTATACAGCAATTCTTGGGTGCCTAATAGATATATCTATTCATCCGGATCACTATAAACTATCTGCCATCAATAGATTGTTATAGAAGTCACTCAGAGATGCTTGCTTTTATTCTTTGTATAGGTGCAGAGATATGCTGACTGTTTTGGTCCCTCTGGCACCTTGAAACCCTGTTGACACCCAACCAGCGCCCCTGAGTATTATCTACTATAGATACCTGTTGCTTTCAAACTCACGATGTAAGCACAACGCACGATATTTTTAGGCGAACAGATTCCTATGATATGACCCCTTTTATTATTCGAGTTGTATTATTCGAGAGTAAGCATACCTATGGATCGGTGTTCTGAAGTCTATATATATGTTTGCCTATCCCAGAACTACCGTCCTCAGCACTGGCAAATATATCAAAAGTAATCTTTCTAATTCAGTTTCTAATTACATTCATTATCCCTACTTGCGTTATCGAAATCTTAATATCTTCGACCATGGCCTGCACACCACTCAATGGCTCTCTTCCAGTCGGCGGATGCAGTATCGTCAGTTCCGATCCCACCTCCATGGTCGCTGCCTTCAAAAAATGTTGCGGCCCTGCTCCTGTCGTCCAGTACTTCACCAACGATACCCCTGGATGCGGTGCCTTTTGCCCAATTGTTTCCAACGGTCCAAATCGCACTGAAGTTGGAGACTGCCTTTATGATGAAATGGGAATCAGTGTGTGCACCGGTGACGGGCCAGCTTCACCAAGCGCTCTTTCACGAGTGAGCGCGATAGCCTCGGCGACTGTTTGCGCTGCTTGTGCTGCGACTGCAGCTCCGACATCTACGAATGCAGCAACTGGGGTGTATAATGGTGATATGACTTCGTGGAAGACCGGAATCACTATTGGAGCTATATTATTTTCTGGAATCTTTACTGGTTTCCTACTTTAAAAGCCGGGGGATCAGCATAAATGGTGACGGATGGAACATATTTTGAGGCGGGTGTTATTGCAAAGCTGGAATCATTCCTGTTCAACGTAAGCCTAAGAAGTTGAAAAGTTTTAAAATTAATAATTCTTTTGTTCTCAAGGTTTCTGATAGGTGACAAGCCCAAGGATTAAATCCCCCCCCCCCTTTTTTTTTCTTTCTTTTTTCATTTGGCCTCTAATGAGTCACACTCTCAAACACTATATACAGGGTCTATTTTTGAAACAATAAGATAGATACTATTCAGAATTCATCCGTTCCACTTGCGTTATAGTCCTCACTTGCACTGTAGTTTTCATTTGAGCTGTGCTCCTCATTTGAGCTATACCCTCCATATGAGCTGTATCCTTCTCCTTCATAAAAGCTAGTACAGACAGAGCATTCTTCATCTGAGCTGGTATGGGGATAGTGTTCTTCATCTGAGCTGTAGTTTTTATTTAAGCTGGTATTGAAAGAGTAGTCTCCCGTTGTGACATCATGGCGGGTAACGCGATTGGAGATAAACAGGGGTACAGGAAAGATGTTGTTTTTCCTTTTATACTTTTCGAGCATCTTGGAATTAAAAAGAAGTCTTTCATGTGTTTGATTTTGGTCCTTTTCATTTGGGTTGTCTTTGTATGATTCCAAAATCGCGACAGTCTTGCGATTCCTCTCTTGGGATGCAATTGCAATTGGACTTAGGCCATCTGAATCCACGTCGTTGATATCGAACCTGCCAGATTCCAATAGCAATTCAACGACTTCAAATTCATCAGCATAGCTGGCCCACATCAATGCCGTCCTTTGCACCGCGTGATCTTTCGCATAAAGATCAACCCCTTCGGTATTTAACAGATATTTCACTACATCTTTTCTCCCCTTATAAGCAGCTAGAGTGAAGCAAGTGAAGCCGTATAGATCACTCTCATTCACATCAAATTTCCCCATTTTTAACAGGCTTCTGAGGTCTTCCAAATGTCCAGCATGAGCAGCCCACAATAGTGCTGTTCTCTCATACTTATGATCTTTTGCATCGAAGTCGATATTACCCGTGTCAAGAAGCAGTCGAAAAATATCAGAGCGGGAAGATGAACGGGAGCTTGTAATTCGAGAGGAGAAGGGTTCCGTCGCTAACATAAGTGGCGTCAGACCGGAATGATCTTTAGCATTGATATCAAATCTTCCTGTATCAAGACATAGTTTGACAATGCTTATCTGCCTGCGATGGACAGCGATAGATAGTAGTTTTCTTCCATGAGTATCTTCCAAGTCAAAGTCGATACCTGGAGTATCAAACAGGAGCCTCACTATCTTCTCATGGCCACGCTTCACAGCCATATGTAGGGGTATGAGGCCCTGGTGATCTTTTATGCTAACACCGGCGATTCCAGTGTCAAGAAGAAGCTTAACAACGCCTGTTGAATCCTCGAAGCGACCAACTGCCAACAATAGTGCTGTCTTGCCCTCATTGTTGCGTCCATCAACAGTAACAGTTGCGGTTTTGAGAAGGAGTCCAACAATTCCCTCATCCCCTTGTGAAGCAGCAATCATCAACGGTGTGTCTCCATTGCTATCTCTGGAATTCAAATCGAATCTTCCACTATTGAGTAGTAGTCGAAAAATATTCACACGCCCGAGCTGGACAGCCATAGATAATGCGGTCCTTGCATGAGAATCCTTGGCTTCTAAATCAGCATCGGTTTCCATCTTGTCAAGTAATAATTTAACAAGGTTTTCATGGCCAAGATGCACAGCTAGGATTAATGGTGATTTCCCCTCGTTCAGGCTGTTTGGGCCATATTTTCCAGACTTATCGTTTGTTTTCCGATGCCAGTCCCTCCTCAACCAAGAGAAAATGTTCGGATTCGAAAAGTCCAGTCCCGCGTATGCTTTTGGATTCTTCAATACTTTCGGTTTCTTAAATGCTTTTGATTCCATCTCGCGATACGGTTGTTTCCAGATAACGGTGTCTAAGTACTTATGACCGGCGCCATTATCCCAAAAGAAAGGACCCTGGCTGTCTGTAGTTTGAACATTGATATCGACATGTCCCTCTTTGAGAAGCATCTTCATAATAATTTCCTGCTGCATAACAATGGCGCCTAGTAGAGCTGAAGAATGTGCCTCACGAATCATTTCTTCATCAGAACCTTGTGCGTCTAGCAGCAGTCGGACGACATCTACATGTCCACCCACGGCGGCGTAATACAAGGCAGTCTTTTGTCTCCCGCACTTGGACACAATATTTGTCTTCCCAGTGTCTAGCAACATCTTGACAGCCGCAGTATGGCCCCTCCGAGCAAGGCATATAAGTGGTGTATACCCGGACGGCCTTGCCATTACGTTAACATCAACATCTCCATGACTGAGCAATGTTTCCATAACCGTGAGATGACCGGACTTCGCAGCCAAGAAGAATGGTGTGCGGTTGCAATGGTCATATAGATCTATGTTGTCATAATCTTTGAGCAGCATCTTCACAATTTCAGTCCATCCCGACTCTGCAGCAACGTGAAGACCAGTAATGCCAGACGGATTCACATTCCTCGTTAGGCGGTCCTGTACTGGTTTAACATCTAGGAATTGAAACGCTTGAATAAAGGCGTGGAAATTCGTAGTTTTTGCCAGGAAAGTTGCGTGGCTTGGGCTGAAATCGGATACATTGACATGATGATGCCAATTTCTAACAGTATATGGGTAAAATTGAAATGAACGTATCCTTCTCTCGAGATCCTCAAGATTGTGGCACCATCCGCTTTTGAAAGCAGAACAAGAGAGGTAAGAAGTGCAGACCTCTGTAACATAGTTTTCTGCATTAGGGAGCCAAATACTCTTTGTTCTTTCGAAGAATTCTTGCGTTGTGTAATGGACCAGTCGGATGATGTCACTCTCGTGGTCAATAGCGACCAATCCGACAGTCGTCGACACAATTTTCTCAACCAGTGGAACGTTGTCTTCATCAAAATCAGCTTCTCCGACTTCCACGCCGAGAGCATGCTGGAGCTCAGCTACAGAAAGTGGCCTCCTTGCATGTGTAATCCAAGATAGAACAGATATAGCCAGCTTGCTTCGACGCGGAGTTTGCTGGTTAATACGGTCCATGGCGGCGTTATATGCATCGTCATAAGCGTCAGAACCAGTTCGAAACTCCTCTAAGGTCCTTGCAACATCTTTTTTCGATATGCAGTCTGTTAACCGATCAAGATGGAGTTGCGCTAATAAGAACCTAATAAAGGAGTTAATGGTTGGAAGCCATGTACCGACATAGTGATACGTACATTCCATTGGCTGCACGGCAAATGACAGCTTTGACCTCCTCCTGAAAGTCGTTGCTTTCATCGGTGTCGGGAGAGGGTAGTAGTTTGGGTAGGCGACTATCTATATACCTTCTGATATCGAATTCGGTTGCTCTAATCTCTAGGTGGAGAGTAGATTCGAAGATGTCTGATATTTCAGGAATATTTCTTGATGTTGTAAAGAACTTCAGATCAAAGTTCCTGGTACAAGCAATAAGTTCCGATACAATGATCCCCCTACAGTCATCTGTGGTCGCACACTCATCAAGTGCATCAATAACAATGAAGACTTTCGAGAACAGTTTCACAACCTCTTGAAATGTCTTGAGAATATCCTCCCATGATGGACGTGTATTTCTTTTAACGTGCGTCTTATGAAGAAGTCTCACGCTATCGGGGAGAGTAGGCTGCTGCTTGGCTATCTGTCTCAGCAGAGATAAAAAGACGGCATGAGGAGTCTGCTCGCTGTTTCTGTTGAAATTGAAGTAAATATAGGATATAGCGATGTTCGAGGTATTGCCGAGATGCTTGTGCAAATAATCGATCACGGTAGCAGCCATGACGGTTTTTCCTGCTCCAGGAATACCTGGGCAGAAGAGCACATGCTTGTTATTTGATTCAATGAATTCCTTAAATTCGACTGATTCGAGAAGCCACAGTCCAGTACCAGGCTGCCACCGTTTTAGAACATCGGAGTGTACAGTCCCGTACTCAAACGGGCTCAGCCACTTAAGGATGTCTTCGTCTTCTTTTTTATGCGTGTGAGCCGTAGCTTGTTCCAGGTATTCTATTGCACGTCCAGTTTCAATTTTAATGTCGGTTAAAACTAGTACCAATAGTTAGAAGACAGGAAGGAGCAGTTTATTCAGATTCGAAACATAAAATGCTCAACTAATTGCAGCTTCTTCACGAAGAATTCAAATTGATAATTGATATTTTGTTGTTTATGAGTAAACAGAAAGAGAGGTTTTTGGAAATAGATTTATGGCTTACTGGCTGTAATAGGGTCCATTTGCTTCACGTCCACGGCAGGGACCACTAGCAAAAGCTCTTTCGCAAAAGCTGCAGCAACGGCAGCAGCATAATTCTGCCAATTCTTGCTCTTATGTGAGTCCGCATAATCACATATGCCTCTTATCACAAGGCACGGGAAGTCATTCATCAGTCCCGCGGCCTCCATCTCGACACAGAGGATCTTATTGTCGAATGCCTTATCGAGCTCATTCCTGAACTGAGAATCCTTGATGACCATGTTACCAGATGCGATAAGTCCGTAATGAACACGCGGTTCCCTCCTTGGTTTCCTCTTCCGTGCTTTCGTCTTGTCGCAAAACTTGCAATCTTCGGCCTCCTCTTCCTCCTCCTCTTCGGTTTCAGTATCAAAACCTTCACTTTCCTCGGGCGAAGGCTTGTCGAGCAGATTTTTTGCAGATGGGCCCTCTATATGTGGACAGTCGTCTGCAAATAAGATATCGCGGAGAGATCCCTGCTGGGTGTATCTTTTGTCCAACTCTGGCCATTTGGCTTCCATGGTAGCAAGAAGAGTCGGTATCTGGGATCCCGTCATGGCTCGCTTGGTCCCCAGCTTTGATAAAGATGTGAGTAGTGAAGTTGGAGGGTTGTTGAGAGATCCAGTGCGTTTGATTCTGCCCCCTTGCTCAACCTTGCCGATATCCCATTGGATCACTCCAGGAAAGCCGTCGCCGGGCTTGCTGATGACGACATCTCCTAGTCGAATGTTATTGCTTGGATTGCCGCCGCCGATTCCAACCATCAGACCGAATCTAACAGATGGAAAGGTAGATGCCATCCATGTCGCGGCGGTTGCGGCGGCGTTAGTACCGTATTTTCCCTCTGGTAAGCACGCAATCACTATGTTGTGTTCCCCAATAGATCCAAGGGTATATGCATTTGGATCCTTGGGTGGATTCGGCAGATCGTCATGTAATTCGTCCAACATGCCAGTGGCAGCTGTTTGTTCCTTGGACAGGGCGCAAACCCATCCAATTGTGTAGTCGCGGTGCGAACGCTTCTTAGATGATGTGGCCATGTTGTGACTGTAGGTCAAAGCTGTAAAAACTTCGTGTGACTGATAATTTGAAGCCTGATCACCACTATCATGAGAAGGAAAGGATCCTTTCAGTCCTAATCTGGTCTTCTTCTTCGCTTCTTTCTCACTATTTTCTTTCGCTCAAGAGGCGGCAAAAGAGCTCGAAGGCTTCGACGGCAAGTATGAAGAAAGAGAAAAACTGCGCAATTTGGGAATGGTATCGTCTAATTTGCTATGCGTAAAATCGATCTCCAAATTTACCGCAAATTTGGCAGCAAACCCCAACCAAGCGAGGTTGGACCAAAATAACCTCTCAGGTATTTAAATAACGGCAAGGTCTCTGAACGATTCTTCGGAGAGAGACTCAATGTGTTTAGGCAGCAGCACCAAAGAACTATCGCTTACAGTTGTGTAGGAGGAGTGGAGTTTTCAATTGCTGTTCCTCGAATAGGGATCCTGACACTTCACCAGATCTACTGCACCGCCTGATGATTATGCATCGCCCGGTGTGAGTTCTTCGGCTGAATACCAGGCGGCGCGCAAAGACGATGCCAAGCGCCTCTCATCTAAATACCAACCTCCCTCTTACGGTAGCTGTCGTCTATATGCGAAACCTGTAGCAATAGCAAAGACTAGGACAGGTACCACAGGAGACTACTTTTTCAACGACCGCATTGTCTTGTTGTATCTACCGCCCCTCAATGCAATATACCTGGTGTTCAGAGTCAGCTTGATTAACGTACTACGCTTAGCGTTTCTGATAATGGAAGCTTGAAATTCATCTTTAGATCGGCAATTCGGCAATAAAAAAGTCCCACGTACATGTATGATACATAGCACCCACTTGGGCTGACTTGTAACAAGACCCTAGAAGAAGACCGATAGAATGTGTCCCGCTTAACAACTAGGGCTACGACTCGGTAGAGACCTCTATATTATGACAGAGGGGACGTGATTGGCATTTCAATGGTTAATTGGTTGAGAAACTGCATTGAATGAGTATAAAGATGATTGCGGCCAATATGTCTCTACTGGGGCGCGCATGATCTCTGAAAGCTCGAGCCTAGCGACACATCATGACGATCTTGAAGACATACGTCTACGTAAACTTCGAAACTTACTGAAGGGTCCCATTTTACTCTCCAGGCTCTCTGTCTGGGTTGGTGTGGAGCAGGGCGATTCACTACATGTACTTTCGCCTCTCGAAGCTCTGGGAGCAAGAGAGTAACACTCTCATACGCTTTCCTGTTCCACCATCCTAACTGGTGTGCCTCTACTCGATCTGCGGTGATCAAATCCACTGGCGTCTTCCCATGCTGGTTAACAGAGTTGGCATCAACACCATGCTCAATACAGAAACATCTTGGTCGAGGCGAGTGAAGACGGAGTCATCTTTAATGGAAACACATCCAGTCGTGACTATAGTGGAGCTACATACCTATGCTGGCCGAGCTCATATTTAGGATGGCATTACAATCAAGGGTAAGGAATTGAGGGTTCACAATGGCGACCACCATAGCGACAACGATTTCTTTAACCCTCATTAATTAGACAAGTCGTTGTTTAGCATGATCTCAATCCTGTGGTTTGTAATGTTGTATCATGCCTGATAGGTAGTTATTCCTATCTTGTCAAGAAAATACTCCTAGTCATAATGATCCCAATGCAATTCTTCACTCCATATCTACAAACATCACCTCTCAACCTCTCTACGAGCCTCCCCCCAAAACTCCAATCCATCCTCTCAATCACCGGCGAAAACACCCACTCCTGCACCCCTCCAACACCAAAATCGCCCTATTCCACCGCCACCCCAAAAGTGGTATAATCGCACCAACAACAATATCCAGCACGAAATGGTTCGCCGTCGCAACAACCGTCACAAACATCGCCACCGGCCACAGCGGCGCCAAAACACGCATCACCATATGCGGACTAAACCTTGTCAAACACACAGCAAACAACACCGAAGTTCCGAAATGCAGGCTCGGCATTGCGGCAATCGTCAGGCGGAACCGGTTGTGCGTCCATACGGAGCCAGTTTTTCCTTCGTGAAGGATGTCTATGAAGCCGTATTCNCGGGGGAGCATTCGCGGAGGATAACATCTCCAGAGAGAAATTATAATAAAAGCGATGAAATTGTCCATTGCAATCGTTCGGCGTATGCGTCTGAATAGCGGAGGCGGCAGGAAGGTGTAAATGTACACAATGAAGACGACGCCAATGATGATGTGCGAATGATATATGTGTCTCAAGAGGGGCATGATGTAAGCGTGCTTCGTAAGAATATACTCTTGAAAGGCCTGCTCAAAATCGATATGAAGAAACTCCTCAATCGCAAGCAACTGCAAAGCATGCTGTTTCGCAACGAGATAAATCTGCGGATACGGCGCAATAGCCCGCGCCGTAAAAGCGCGACTCAGCTGATACACCCTACCCCAAACCATCAGCCTNNNCACNNNTGATACGAACAAAAGGGGGACGGAAACGAACCAATATGTAAGTAACCAGTACCATATCTCGCTCAAAAACGGAAACGTCCCATAAATCCACGACAGCACCCTAAACACGAGCGAATTCGAGCTGCCCTTATTGCTGCTGCTCCCTCCTTTTCGATGTGAAGCTGATGACGCATCGTCAGTCTTCTTTTCGGCGGAAATGTAGTCAGGTATGGATTCTAGATCACGTTGGTATCGTTGAGGCTTGAGTCGGCGGCGATTTATCAGCGTTCCGGCTGTGAAAGCGAGTGCGATTGCTATTATTTCTTCTCGTCAGAAAACAACTCCTCGGTTGTCTAGTTAATGGGGGGACTTACACGCTGGTTCAATAACATTCTTGAATAGTCCCATATTGACATAGTAAAGCAATACCAACTATGCTTCACCAATAATCTTTTCCCTTTTAGTAGCCACTTCAAATTCAATTCCAAAGTCGAGAGAAAGGAGAAAGAAAGGGAGAAGGAGAAAACGTCATCCCGCAGATCTCGAGATTGTATCAAGTATATATACGAAAGCACATCAAAAACATCAGGACATTTTACGAAAAAAGTAAGATATATGACGACACCACACCTCATCCACCTCCCCCAACTCTAAATCATCTCCAGCCCTTCTTTACCTTTTACTTTTACCCCTTGCCCATATCTCGGCACCCACGGAAGCTTCTACCTAGTATCCCTAACCGACCGGAGAAATTAAGCTCCAAGATCATACATCCTCGACAACACCTCAGCAAGATTCCCGAGAACGAACTGTATTTGGTTCACTCCATAAATAAGAAACAAATCTCATCTAGTCAGCATTCATTCGAGGTATACTAGAAACAGCATCGCCAGTGACGTACGATACCATCGCCACATCAGAACTCGCGTCTAGAAAGAGAGTCCGACAAGTCCTTCCGGCAGTCCGAAATAGTCCAGAAACAAAATGTAACTGTGGCTTTCCCCATGACACGCCCTTGACAAGAGGCAATACACTGGTGCGTGACGTGAGGAATTACGTATGCGGCACAACACTTTTGACTTTTGTAGGTGCGGATAGATAAGACAACGGTGTGCAGCCATTTTACGAAACTATAAATGATTACATGAGCCCTATATAGAGAACAGACATCAGGCACGCGACACTTTATGTCCCTCTCTATAGACTTTTAATAAACACGAGGAAATCACTGAAACTCAATCAGATGAGAAAATAAAAGTATTACATCGTGACTAATTTTTCTACATGAAAAACACATAAATACGGACGGGCAAACGAAAAAAGTAAACCCCGAAAAATAAGAAACCTTCACTCCCGTTCAACTCTGCCCTCCTCCCATCGCATCCAAACATGTCGGCGCGCGTGCAGATTTGCAAACTAACTTTTTGGTATCATTGTCCCCTTCCTCCCCTTAACAAATTTCGTCAATGCGAAAAAGCTTCCTAAGACTGCTTGACATTGGCATTCCCGCGCCTCTCCTCGCAAAAGAGACTTGGGGAGCGTGTATCCAGCAGCAAGGACAAAAGGCAGCAAAAATAGAGAATAGATGAACCGTTGATAGCTGAGGGAAAAAACAAAACAAAACCGAAAATGTCCACCATGCCTAGACTTGATAGTCTGCAAATATGCAGATTGTGCAGCGCAAGAAAATGCATATGCTCTCTCATCCCTTCCAATATACACCGAATCGTCAAGTGCGCAAAATTTTGTCTTTGCAGTCATGTCTAAAAGGATCAGAGACTATAGCAGGCTATGAAAACATTGCATCAAGAGCCGCAGTAATGCCTCTGTTAATCTCAAAAACCATGAGCCTTGAAATGGGAAAAAAATCAACCGTGCCTCCGAAAAGCAATAGCTTGGGAATCATGCTCGAAAAAAAGACGGATAAAGTAAATTGACATGATAAGAAAAGCCCATCATTGATGTCGCCTAGTAAAAGGTAGACAGGATGTGTTCGGATGCTCGCACAATCCAGTCCAGCTTGCCTCTCTCAAGGTTGGCCAGGAAGGGGTCGGTGGGGAAGCCATCCTGGATGCCAGCAATCAAGGGCTGCACGCGGTTAATGAGCAACTGCATCGTCTGCGATGTGCTCTTCATGACTTCGCGAGAAGTGTCATCGTCCCAGTTCTGAGTGACAAATGTTAGCATATCCGACGTTGTCTTTGAATTATCAAGGGAAAGGGGAACACTCACGTAGTTGGGCAAGCTAGCGCTAAACGCCCTCACAGCCATCTCAATCCACTCAACCTCTTCCTTCAATCGCGGGTTCGGCTTCAAGTCCTTGGAAATGGTCGCAATCACAACGAGCAGCATCAATGGCTGGAGACCATCAAACTTGCCAGGAGGATATCGGCTCAAGCAGCGACGGAAGATTTCAGTCTCGCGACCGCTCTGGATCCATTGGATCATGGCGTCCTGCAGGCGGTTCTCAGAGATGGCCTGTTCAATCACACGGATGCGTTGCAAGAGGTCATTGTCGGCCTCAGCCTCAGTCTTGCTCATCTGGCTGGCATAGGCGCCGGCAAGCGCAGTCACGTTGTTGACAGGTCCAACGTGCTCCGAAGGGGGAGCAGACCCGTGCGGGCTTGCCACGTGCTGGGATCCGCGCATATACTGAGGGCTGCCGTATTGCTGTTGGCCATGGCTAGGGCCCTGGCTGGGCGGCTGGCTGGGCGGGAAGCTCGGGCGGTGGCTGGCCACAGTGTTAGCGTAACCATGAGATCCGACGCTGTGTGCGACGCTGGCGGGGTGCGGGATGTTGACGCCACCAGCAACACCAACGGGAAGCTCAACGGGTTGCTGCTTGAACTTGATGAACTCGGCCTGAAGCGAGGACTGCGAGGCTGCCATTGTGGATACCATGTCCGTCAGTCGGGTAACGTAGGACAGGAGCTGATCGATCTTGTTGTTATCCGCAGCGTGCTGCGCTTTCATCTGCTCAAACTGATCATGGTACTGCTTGTGGATATCGGTGGCCACGCGCTGAGCCGCCTGGGTCGCAATGTTGTTGAAAGTGGGCGCCAGACGCTGAGTCAAAGTGGAGAGAACCTCTTGCTGAACATTCGTGGAAACCACATTGCTGACTCTATCAGAAATGGCATTGATGAAGTCGTTTGATCGGAGCGAGCGGCTAACAGCATGGGGCAGGGCGGATTGGATCTCCTTCTGGACAGACGACGCCACGTTGGCCTGCAGCTTGTTCTGGACCATGTCGGAGACGGCCTGGCTGGTCTTGTCGCTAAAGGTGGGAATGACCACGTCGGTAAATTGCTGGTGGATCAACGTCTCGAGCACCTTCTGGGTGTTCTCGTTCAATATATCCGAAACCATGTCGAGAAGTTTCCGCTGGTGCTGGTTGAAGTTGTCGTCCCTGGCGCGAGCGGTGTCGTTCATCTTGCTGTGCAGATTGTTCAGCGAAGACTTGAAGGTGTCAGACATGACAGCCCCGAGTCTGGTCTCCAGACTGCTAATCGTGGAATCGAATGCTTCAGACGAGAGGCCACCAACGCCAGCAAGGCTGCCGGAGGCGCCCTTGTTGGAGGCACCCTCGCCCTTATGCGATGGCGCCGATCCATTGGCGTTGACTTCGGCATCCTTGCCCTTCTTCTTACGTTGTTTGCGCTCGGGCTTCTCGGGGTGGTTTTCTTTCGATGACTGTCCGGGAGTTTCGACCTCCTTGGCATCGCCCTTGGGCTTTGCCGGGGTAACAACAGCCGGTTGCTCAATGATGCCCCGAGGAGTAGCAGCTTCCGAGGAGGAAGCAGCGGCGACTTGGGACGACTGTGGTGGAGCAAGATCTCTCGCGACAGTACGGGTAGCAATGCGAACAGGGGTAGGGACGGCAGCATGCTCTGAGGTGCCATTGGTGACGTCCGCCTGCACAGGTGTCTTCAGCTTGGACACCGAGACAACACCCACATCAACGGCATCGACAGGGTCGAGCACCTTGTTATCCTTGGACCATCCGAGCTCAGCCTGCTTCACCATAAGGCAAGCAACGCCCTTGGAGTGCATGGCATACAGCTCAAACAGCGTGGGCTCATCAGTATCCTGGACCATGGCGGGATTGGCAAGAATGTCCAAGCTGCGGAGGATACCGCGGTTATCAAAAGAGTACTCGCGGACACCGCTGATGACAGCGGTACTATCAGGCTGGGGGATCGAAGGGTCCTGGGAAACGAGCTTCTGGATATACTCGGCTTGAGACACGCTCTTAAGGTTGTACTTGGGGGCCGAGAGGTGGGCGAAGTAGACCGAGTTCCGGGTGGGGTGGCCGATGATGATCATACCACTGGACGGGTGATACATGACACTGCAGACGGCGTCGGACTCCTTGCTGTGGGGGAGGTTGAACTCCTGGACGGGCTTGCCCAGGGCGAGATCCCAGAGCTGCAGGGTGTGATTCTGCTTCATGCCGACAATCATGTACCGCAGCGCACACCGTTTCTGGTAAGGGCGCTGCTTGTCGAGAAGCAGGACGGAGGTCGGCCAGGCCTTTTCGCCTTCAGGGGTGCTGGCCAGGGTCATGAGAGGCTCGTTGACCTCGAGGTGCGAGTGGGCGGGCGCGGGGTTGCGAGGATCCGAGCCCTCCTTGACGGCGGTCAGGTCGCGAACATCCCAGAACTTGACGCGGCCAGATTTATCCAGAGAGACAATGACACTGTCGTCCTGACTAAAGGTAAAGTCCTTACCAGCCTTGCCAGTGTTGATCTTGAGGGAACATTGGCTCAGCAGTGCCTCGGTGTCGGCAACGCGGTCGTGTCCAGGCTTGAACAGGTTGTTTTGCAGGATAAAGGACGGCCAGATGAAGTGGATGGACTTGCCACGGCCGACGGCGAAAAATTCGGGGTGATTGGTGGAAGCACGGGCGCGAGTCTTGAGGGCACCTCCAGGGGCATCACCCTCCTGGGAGTTGATCGGGGGCAGGGCGAAGCCGTACTGCTCCAGATGGGGATCCTCTAGGTGATCCTTCTCGCCGTCCTTGATCTGGACCCAGTAGACGGTGCCGCTGATGCCGGTACCGATGATAGCTTCCCGGGAAACACCATCGTAGTCGTGGGGGTGNACGGACATTGCGACGTTGAAAATGCGGTCCTTGGTGTCTCTAAACACCTTTGCGTCCTTTCCATCGTCCTGGCGAATGACACGCAGGCCACCCTGCTTGGACATGCCGTGCGTCATGTACGTCTGGGAAGCGGTGTACAGGTTACGGTCGATCTGGTCAAAGTCCTTCTTGAGATGAGCGACATCCATGATCGACTCCTCTCGAAACTGCGGTCGAGGCTCAGTCGTATCCTCCTGAAGCGTAATGGAAATCCACGGCTTCATCGGGAAGTTGTAGACCTTGACAGAAGGCGCCTCCTTCTCCTCAATGACTACAATCTCATCCTGGTCGGCGCTCTCCCAGCTGTCGGCAATGACGTGGTTGTCAATGTCCCTGGGCTCCGGAGCATCCTTTGAAAGACGCTCTTCGGAGGAGCCATAGCCACGATGCTCATAGCCAGACTTGATGTCCTCGATTGTGTGCTTCTCAATGGAGCGAGTAGCGTCAGAATAGTTGGACGGCTGCACCCAATCACTCTCATCGTGAGGCTTGATGGTAGCGCTCTCGGCATAATTGGACACAGTCTCACGCTCAGCTCTATCCAAAGCATCCTGGGCATCGCGGTCGGCTCGACTGGCGAGGTCATGAACAGCCTCGGAGACAGTCTCTCTGTTCTTGTCAATATTGACGAAGCTGCCAAAGTCTGAAGTTGGGGGTGTCTGCTTGAGGGACTGCTGGGTGGAGTGATGCGAATGCTGAGAGTGGTGCGAGTGGTGCGAGTGATGAGAATGGAGCGACGAAGCACGGTCAAGGCCATGTCTAAACTGCTGAGGAGGGCTCTGAAGAGGACTCCGCTCGCTGCCACCAAAAGGATTGGAGCCCGCTGGTGAGCTCTGGTCCTTTTTCAAGATGTGGAAAGGAGGCGGGGCAGAACCGTGGACACTGCTGGCGCTGTGAGGCGACATCTGGTTGAGCGTGCCAGCTAGCGCCTGATAAATCACCGACACATCTGCGGGTTCCTTCTGGATAGGCGAGAAGATGGGATTGGGGCCACCATGGCCATGGCCGGCCAACGCGTCAGCCTGGTGCTGAAAACCACCCTGCGTATGATATGAGCTCAAAGGCTGCTGCTGGTGCTGTTGGCCATGCGGCTGTTGCTGCGAATGATGCCCGTAGTAACGGCTGCTGGTCTCTGACAGATGATCCTGCGACTGCGGAGTGTCGGCAGAGCGTGCAGCCTCAACCAAGAGCGGCTGGTCAGTCTGTGAAGGCTTGGGCCTGAGAAGGTTGAGCAGATATGAGGTGCTGTCTGCAGGCGGCGTCTCGCGTGCAAACGGATTGACGGGCTGGGCCTGAGTCTGCGGCGGCGTGGGAGCTGGTTTGGGCTCTTCAAAGTCGTGGCCGCCTCTCATAAGGGCGGCGAGCAGGCCAGTTGGATCGGCTGCCGTGGGGGCAGGCTGGTGAATGCGGGTCGAGAACTGGTTCGGCGACTGCATCTGGTGATGTTTATGGATACGGTAGTCTGCGTCGTCGTCTTCGTCGTCGTCGTCTTCTGCCTCGAGGTCTTGCCGCTCAGGCTTCTGCTGCTGCTGCTGGGCCGAAGGCTGAGGTTGATGGTGGGATTGGGAGGACGACTCGGCCTGCTGGGACGAGGAAGAGGGCAGCGGAGCCTGGGACTGGGCCTGAGCCTGAGGGTGAGCTTGGGCTTGGGCTTGACCCTGGCTCTGGCCATGGCTCTGGGTCGACGGCTGCAGCGGCTCCCTCGACGAGCCGGGGCCACTAAACTTGAGCAAGTTGAGCAGATTGGCAGTGCGATCCGAGTTGGGGCCAATGCCGCCAGAGACGGGCGGAGTCGGTGCAGGAGGCAGATCCATGATGGAGACGAGCTGCGAATTGGGAGACGCGGCGATGCGATGCAATGCAGATGACTGCCGCTTCCGCGCTGCGCGTGAGAGCGAGGTGGACGAAGTGGAGAGACCCCTTGTTGCGATTGTTTTTTTGTTGATATGGAGGGGTAGAAGAGGCCTCTAACGGTGGAGGAAGATGAAGGATGATGTCGAGGAGGAGGAAGAGGATGGTGGGAGATTAGAGGTGAAGAGAGAAAGAAGAGAAAATGTCGGCGGTTGAGCAGAGTTGTTGAGTTAAGGAGTGTGCCGAACGCGGGAAGTAAGGTACTCTGGTAGAGAAAAAAAACTTGGCCCAAGTTGGGTAACAATTCACTTGAGCATTGAGCCTTGCTATCACTTTTGCACGGGCAGCTAAAGAGCGCTAGTGCTCAGGCTTTTGGTGGCTGCTCGCACTGGAGCCTCCGCTAAAGCAGCCGCCTGTATCCCACCAGTTTGCGGCTCGACAGTGCGCACGGGCTTTTGCCGGTTGTGTGCGGGTTAGTCAGCGTGAACCAGGAACCTCGAAAAAGAAAGAGTTGAAGATCTACAGAGTTTACAGCGGCGTAGAGTTATAGTTCATAGCAAAAGATAAGAAAAGGCGGAAAAGGAAAGTCAAGAAAATGAAACCTGGCACGAGAAAAACCTGGGGAAAAAACTACGCACTGAGACACTTGCATCAGGCAACAAATGATAAACCCACAAACCACATCGAAAGAATATGTCGGTCACTTAACACTAGCAAGTACCCACAGCTGCCAGCTCACACACACACCTAAAGCACGTCACAGATGCCCAACCACAAAGCCCGAAGACAGAGAGCCACGATAAAGGGAGAAGAAAAGGGACAAATACAAGAGAAGAGAAAACTTTGCAGCCAACAGACCAACCCCAGGCTATCGCTTATCCGATAGCAAGGGACAAAGATAAGATACGCATGTAGCCCGGTATGTTGCACATGTAGCACAACAAGCTTCTTGTTTAGGAAACTCTTCAAACAAGCAAAGAAAAGGGCTGAGAAGAAAAAGGAGACAACAGTATGGCCTTGTTCTCAGCCTCGTGTGGCGCAACCTGTCTCTGTTTTGTTTTGTTTCTCCGTTTCCCCAGCCTCACCTAGTTTTACCGGGTTTACACGGCTTTGCTTTGCTTTCGTCTTACAAACATCCAACTTGCAGCTATCATTCGCTCAATCCATTCCGAGAATACTACCTCCCTTTCCCATAATGACCAACTGCTCGTAATTCACATCCATTCACATCAAATCCCCTCTTTTTTTCCCTTTTCCGTACATCTATTCTAATAATTACTTTCTTGCTTACATACACTTCTGTCTTAATCCCATCAAGACTCCCTTTAGCTGCTGAAACTCTATATTATTGCTTGTTGTCTCCCCACCCGCCACATGCTCAGCAGTCTCGGCGTCATAAAAAATCCGCCCAAAGCCTCGCCACCTTTTTTGCTTCTGATTCAAGCTTAAAGCTTCATACCGACAAACCCAACAAATCACCAATAAATTCCCCAAATCGCACATAACCAGCAACCATGTTTTGCCTCCGAAGGTCCGTCCCCCAATCACCTATAATACAATACTCGCCAATCTCCAACACAAAATACTAACCAACAACAAAACGAACAGCTGGCTCCCGCTCCTCTTCATCCCGACAAACGCCTCGCCCGCCTTCATCCTCCTCTTCTTCATCTGCACCTACTTCCTCAACCGCCCCTGCGTCTACTGCTCCGTCCTCCTCCTCATCCTCTTCCTCACCTCGTGCAACTGGTCCGACCGCTGCTTCTTCGACCTCAGCAGCAACTGGTTCCTCCCTCGACCTCCTTCGTCCCTCCCGCTACCCCAAGACGAGCACGCCCTCGCCCTCGCCTTCAACGACACCCTCGTCGACATGGTCAATTCGACAGCTAAAGCCGCCGCTCGCGCCGCTGCGGAGGAGATCGCCGTGCTGCGAAATGAGTGGACTGGCTTGGGGGTTGAGTGGCTGCGTAACTTGCTGGGCAAGCGGGAGTGGAGGATCGACTGCATGGACATTTACATCAGGTTGTAACGAAATGGGAATGACATACATGGAGCTTTTATGACGGAAAGAAAAACAAATATTGTAATGAAAAAGATCATCTACCTTTGTGCATTGGACAGGATTTAGAAGGGGGAACTGTTGAAAAACATATCTTGGGCTCTTCATTCATCTTTTTTTGCAGCGGCACAACAGGGTTTGAACATATGGATATAGCGCTTGTCATTTCGTCGATTTTCTCTAATAATATACATACATTTCAGACACGCCCTCGTCGATTTGGCAACGTGTATTTCGCGTCAATACGGTATGCGCCCGGAAAATCAGGAGACACGGTATGCCGAGGTAGGGAGGGACAAGAAGTGGTGGGGAGCTGTCAGCATTGCATATGTGCAGATGGATATTCTTCAGCATCTGCACAACACCGGCGAGTAAGACACGATTACATGCATACTTGTCTCAAGCTGCATTGATCACGAAGCAGAACGTCAAGAAGGGTGGAAAGATGCTTGAGAAGATAAAGACTACTATATTATTCCTTCAGTTTTAATACTCTATAGAACAATAGACAGGCAAACGCATAGGTCAAGGCCAATCAACCGCCAACCAAGGCATCATCCAACAACAAACACCCTTGTACAACAATTTTCCACTCGTATTATACGCATTGGCCTCAGTTCTACCTACAAAAACATTCCCCGAAATAAATAAACATAAAATATTCGTTGCGGCATATTTAATCGCATCCTCCAGCTCGTTACTTACATCAATGGTATTCTTCGTCATCGCTGGTCAAACGGGTTAAAGAGAAAGAAGAAGAGAAAAAGAAGAAATTACCAGGGAAACTTGAAGGGGCTTCCCCACTGCCAGTCACTCTGCCCTTGTGATCCTCCTCCAGCACCCTTGAGTTCCTCCTCATCCATGATACCATCTCCCAAGAAAAAATTGTCTGAGGATGCAAAACCCTCGTCCTCGGGAAGCTCATCGTCATCATCCGAGAACAGGTCGTCATCGGCTTCCGGCATCTCGGTACGAGCTACGTTAGACACCTCCGTAACAGTGGCAGTCACGGTCTGTGGCTCCACGGCAGCACAGGGGTTCTCGCCGTCATTTGCCTGGGATGTAAACAGATTGCCAATGATCGAGGAGGGAGAGAATGAAAGCTCCTCGTCTCCCTCTTGCGCCTCTCCCTCCTCGCCAACACCGTCAGTCACAACCGTGGTCGGCGTCTCAAAGGAGTTGGTCAGCTCAGGTTGCTGGAAGGGGCTGATTTCATCGTAGAATTTGTTGTTGACGCCGCCCCGGAGAGCGACCACCACAGTCAGGGCGCTCAGCAGGAGAATGGCCAGGTTCCTCTTGTCGTCCAACAGCTTCTTAAAGGCATTGACAACCATGTCGGGGAAGCTGCCAGCCTTGAAGCGGCTCTGCGACTTGTCTTGTTTCTCCCCGTGCATCTCGCGGTATCCGGGAGAGGTCTTGTCGTATGACACGGATCGTCGCGATGCACTTCTTTCTTTTCCAACAAAGGATTCATCAAAGTCTTCATCCTCCCGCTCGTCCTCAACATCCTGGATGCGAGACGAGAGACGTCGCCTGCCTGCTCTGCTCTTGGAGAGGATTTTGTCTTGGCGCGCCGCAAGGTGCACCATCTCATCTTGGAGCTTGGCGTCCATCATGGGTTCTATCTCAATGTCGACACGCTCCATCTCCTTCCAGCAGGCTTCCCACGCACCGGCCCTCAGCAGGCCGTTGCTAGCATAGACCTTGACGCGGTAAATCTTGCCAGCTCCCAGAGCGTCAACGGGAATCTCGCAAGAACAGGTGGTGCACCAATGGGTGTCCTTCTTGGACGCGCTTACACGGGCCGACCCATCGTCGTCGTAGGTGGTTTCGTCGTCCTCGCTGTCATGCTCATCGGCAAAGGGCATCTCATTGGAAGGGCCGAGGTAGTGGCCACACTCGAGGATGCGCGCGCGACTCTTAAAGGGCAGCTCCAGCGCCTCCAGGAGACGCTCCTCCATGACCTCAAAGTCGTTTTGCGGGTGAGGCAGGAGGACGCCGCGGTCCTGGATGGTGTCGCCAATGGTGTCCTCAAGCTGTCGCCAGGCCTCACGCAGAGTCTTGACGCCCTCGCTGAGCTCGCTGGTCTTGGCCTCGTCCAGAACATCGCCCCACGCCCACCTCAGCGGCAGCAGCGTGACGTGCAGAAGCACCAGCGGCGGGTCGTTCTTCTTGAAGCGCGGCGGCGTCTTCTTGGCCGAGTACTGCGCGGACAGGCTGGGCGAACCCAAGCGAGAGACGGTGGGCAGGGCGCTGCGACGGCCGGAGCGAGGAATGCCAGAACCAGAACCTTCAGTGGGCGAGGTGACCTTGGCCGAGGCGGACCTCAGCGACGATCGCGGCGTGACCTTTTGATACTCGCCCTCGTCGTACTGCTGCTGGATGTCGGAGATGCGCGGCGACCGGAGGCCATCGTGGCCCGTCTTGCGCGGGTCGCCCTCGGACATGGAGCCCATGGAGCTGCGCGGGCTGTTGTCGCTGAAGACGTCGTCGTCATGGCCCTCGTGCGAGCCGTTGTCTGCGCCGTCAGGCTGGGACATGGTGTCGTCGTCGTAGTCGGGATTCACACTCTCGTCTTCGTAGCGGTAGTCTTCCATGCTAGAGTGAGTGTTCAAAATCCGGATCCTGCTGCCTCTAGCGAGAGACAAAAGGACGGTGGATATGTATGGAGGTAGTAAAGTAAAGTGGCGGGGGAGAGAGAATGACAGGGACAGAGACGGGACAAATCAATATGGTCCAGTCAAGTCAGTGGGTTGGATTATGTACGGATAAACAAATTGCTCAATTCGCTACAGCGACCCAACAAAACTGACGCCCACTGGATGTATTATGATTTGATTTGATGATTCAATTCCACGAGGGCAAATAGCAAAAAAGGAAAGAAAAAAAAAGGCACGAGGGGGAAAGGATCAGAGATGCCCGACCACAGGTGAGATGTGATAGTCAAATATGGCATGAGCTGCAGTGCGTGCAGATGTGGCTTCGCATGGTTGGCCCAGCCTCCTGAAGGTGGGTTTGTTTATGCTGGTTGCCGGGTCGACCTGGGGTGTGATTGGTGAATCGCGGGAGGGTTAGGCGCTACAGGTACAAGACCGCTGCAACAGGTCCGGGAAAGAAGAGGTTGGATGGATTGATTTGATTTGATTTGATTTGATTCGAATTGAATTGATTGAGCAATGGTGAGAGTTGAAGTGCTTAAATGTCAGACGCGGAAGCGCAAAGTGCTTGCATCAATGGGGCGTCAATTGAGTTTGAGTTTGCTGCCAAACTATCAGAAAAGCCATCGCACGGATGCTCTTACGGCCTGAAATTCTAGTGTCGATGCCCTACTCCGTTCACGTACATGGCATCGCAGATGTGCTCCACAAATTTCCAGCGGTCAGGGACATGAAACGAGTGACGATGTCGCAAGACGCAGGTGTTTGTTTACTCGCATCTTCAGCGCCTTGGTGGTGGCTACGAGTACGTGTAGCTAATGGTTAACCTGGAGATGGGCGGCTAATTAGCATCCATCCGTCGTCAATCCCTACCAACCAACTCATCATCTTGTCACGTCTCAATTTGCAATATTGGCCCAACAATTGCTCTCTAGCCGTGATAGCAGCACACACAATTTCCCCAATGTACGGAGTATATGTTCCTCTGTTGTGCTTAGGAGTGGCAAATTCTTTGTGAAGTCGTAACTACTAGCACGCGTCACTAACCTTGACAGAGCAAGTGAACCACACCATCAAACACCTCACCGCCATATCAAAACAACAACACTCTGCATGTCTGTCTTTCATCTTGTGCTCAAATACCAAAAAGCAACATTAACTGTCAACCTCTATTTTCTTCAGGGTCTTCCCCGTTTGCTGCTTAGAAGAGCCCAAGCGGCCTCTCCCGCATCACTATTCCGGTTTAGGTAATCCGGCAGGGCCAACAACGGGCTCGGCTCCCGTTTGACTTTGGAGTTTAAATCACCATTTGCGTCTGACAGCTCCAGCAGTGATAGTAGCGTCTTGGCTGCTGAGTCTATCTGTTAAAGGGTGTGTGTCAAAGTGGGCTGTGATCTATTTTCATGGTCGTTTTGCTGTCTCTATTACTCGCAGTAGTATTGGCCCTACTGGGCTAGGCTGTGTTTACCTATGAAGCATATATGTTCGCTTATACAGCGCGATAGTTGGGCGTCTGATGCTTTGTAGAACATTTCTTGTAGCTTTATGATCCAGTTCTGAGCTTAATCGCAAGTTTTCTGTTTGATAGACGAGTAGGTACTATACTTGTATCCCCTTGGATGACTATGGGTACCCATCTATCTACAAGCACCTCATGTCATGTTAGATGGCTTGAATGCACTTGGACTGGGCAAGGTACCCTTTCTATCTGTATCATTTTGGAGTAAAACATCGCCATTTTCCAATGATGGAGCTTCTATGTATAATCAAACTAAAAAGTTAGCAACGCTGTCACAGCCAGTTCAGTGAAAGGCTGCACCCCAACCTTTCGTTCAATATCCAGAACCATGGTAACCGCCAAGCTATATATATGTAAGGACGTGACAATCCTACTCAAAATTGGACTCTGCATTCCGACAAAAGCTTGTCAGAACAATACAAAAGGAAAGCAAGGATCCGTTTCAGTAAAAAATGGTTCAATTATATAAGTATTAAGTTTGTATATACCGGTATATGCCCTACTTGTATTTCTTTGGTTCAATCAACTCTAAAAACCTCCTTCTGACTACTACTATACACACACGCTTCTTATACACCACCGGAATATACCAGTCTAATCGCTCAAGCAACAATGGTCAACATTGATGCGTACATATACAGAAATACACCTGCGCTTGCGTCAAAAGCTTATTTACAGCTCATTGGCAGCGTTCTGGAGCAGATTGATCTCGCCAAGAGAGTTTTGTGTGTAACGAGAGTTGAACTTGACTACATCCCTGACGCGCTGGTAGGTGATTTCGTCAATCGTGAGGGGCTTGGTGCTGATGTACCATGAGACGCCCTCGGAGCAGGGAGGGGTGGTCAGAGAACCAGAGTACCTGTCATTGTGGTCAGCAAACAAGCACGTTATATGAAGAACCTTTTGCTCNNNCTTGAAGATGGTGTTTGAGTTGAGGTGGTTCTCAAGAGGGCCAAACACAAGAGGGCCTGTGCTGGTGGTCGAGCCAGGAGTCGCAATCATGCCGACGGAGGCAAAAACCGAGGCCAGAAGAGGATCAGGAATGAGTCCGAGGTTGATCAAGAAACCGACAACAGCGGTGGACTTGTCTATTGAGCACAGAAGAAAGCAAATTCGCGTTAGAAACCACGATCCTGAATAACATTCTCTTATGAGAGACACAGCATTNNNTGACCTNNNCTCACCTGCAGCTGAAAAGACAAAGTGTGCCTCCATGGGAAAGTACTCAAGATCCACACGATGCTCACTAGGAGTGTGGAAATGGAACTGAGCCAGCTTATACGACTTGCCATCGGCCACGAGCGAGCCATTGACGGGCACCTCGACAGTCGTGCCGAGGTTCTCAAATTCGGCGCCATGGGGATAAGCATCAACCTTGAAGGTGACGGAGCTTCCGTGGGCCGTAGTGATTGAAGAGTCCAAGTTGATGGGCGACTGGTTCTTGCCCGTGGCGCACAGTTTGTTGGCCGTCTCGTTGAGGCCGAACCAGTTCAGAGGTCCAGTGAGTCCGGTGTAGCCAAAGGTGCTGATGGGGACGGATTCGCTTCGGGGGTTAAGATGGGTTCCGTAGTCGCACGACGCCAGCGCCGGCGCGGCGAGAGAGAGCGCAACGGCTGCGAATTGGGCAAAGCGAGTCATATTTAAGAATGTGTAAATATTAAAACAGAGGAATTAGAAAGATATTATGAGTTTGTAATGGTTTGAGTATAAGTAAAATGAGCGCTGAAATGATGGGTTGTCGGCTCTAATTGTAGTCGAGCTAGAAAGGGGACGGAGCTTATAATATCTGGCGAATGATCCAGGATATGAGAGGCCACCCCCGGCCATTTCCAGCTCCCTCACACACCCCTCGTCGGTGGATCTACGCAGGCACACACAGCCTAGATATTTTTAAATACTAGGTCATCTCGAAGCTTAACCCCTAGAGCGGAACGCACCAGGCTGAAGCAATTGCCGGAGAGCTACAGCGATAGTCTAGTACGGGGCACTTGGCGATGCTGTCAAGGCGCTGTGGCTAAAACCACCCTCCTGGGTTGAAATACGCCTGCGTCCGTATTATATTATTGATGTCGCTTCGATGAGCATAGCCGGATGCCATCAGCACCGAGCGGATATTAGCTGCGGCCGTCATCCCATTTCATTTGGTGTCATTGCACCACTTACAGCTGAAAGTACGCCGGTTAACACTGGCGCCTCACCATGTGGATTTTTGTCCGCTTTGAGATCTCTTCAAAGAACGCCTTATATCTCCACCGCGATGCATTATGATCGCTGCGATTTAACCTGCTAATTCCCAACTCTTTCACTTTCTAAACGGGGAGGAACAATGTCCGGACTGGCCGGCTTAGTACTCGTATAAGATCTGGTCGGCAATTCGGCGTTTTCTTTCCACTACATCCCTTTCTTCTCGTGTAAGCATAACGGCATTTCCACTGGGCTCATCAGATTTGTTCATCTTGAATCAAGGTGGCCAACGCACCGTTCTGGGAGAGGAGGGGCGTGTTTCTTCCTTCAATGTCAAGGCTGTAGACATATTGCCGTCCCGGATGTCTGGATTGGGTTGCCAGTTTTGCTGAATCGCTTACAGAATGAAACAACTGGGGGTCTTGCACGCGAAACATTGATAAGTTCGGAGCCCGGGAGCTTCCATGAAACGAGTCTCTAACACTTTTCTTTTTAAGCTTGTATTGGCACGTCGCATCAATGCGTGCCCTGACTTAACATATAGACGACGCGCGTACCAATTTATGAGATATACATGATCTATCACATCCAACATGATGCATTCGATTTAATGGCTATTTACATATTCCGTGATGATTAACTATGCTCAACCTTGTGAAGTTCTTATTCGGCTTGCAAAAGAAGCGCCGTTTGTGCCAGTGCTAATTAAGCTCTACGATTCAACTTTTTCCGTCATTGTTTTTTTCTTTGCCTCTTCTCTACGGCATTGGAACGGCAATTGTTGGATAAATAGGGTCCGCGGCATCTAATCTAGCCCCTTGTAGACGTTGAAGATATTTAGCGAGTTAGTCAGCTTAGTGCTGTTTTCCTTCATCGCTTACAAGCCTTTTATCAAGGTTAGAAGGATCATATGCGATGCTTCAGGTGAAAATGCTTGCGCTGGTTTCAAATTCCCATTCTGCAGGGCTCGGCATGTTTAAGCTTAATATTTGACGTACCCCGTGGTCTTCGGCAATTGGGCTGATCAGCATCCTCAAACAACCACCATTAGCTCAATCCTGGCTTACATGTGATAACTACATGTAGTCCGAGTTGCACGCATCTACTACTTGTTACTTGACACCAGTGCCGCTTGTTTCTAATAGACCTATCTATAGTTCCAGGGCCTAGATTTCCCTACTGAGAAAGCACAACAAAGGCAAATTAACAAATACAAGGCTCATCACAGACAGTCACGACTCCGCCAACGGAAGACCCTGAAGCCGCGATGCCAAGAGCGCACCGTTGGCACTAGCCCAAACACGACAAAGCGACCGTGGCAATTCCTGGCTTATGGCCTGATTTCCACGTTTTTCAATTCTTGGCATAGAATCACGGGGGCATGCTTTATTATCTGGAGGCGCTCATTGTCTTGAGGAGGGCGGCTGGGTGCTGGATGAGACAGATTAGCTACCCTCAGCGTCTCACGTCAACATCCTACATGTGTTAATAGTGAAGCCAAGAGATTCTAAATCATCTCAAGTCTTTCTTTGTCATCTTGATATTCCCTTAGAACGTCAAGATGTGTGATATTGGGTTAAAAAGCCTTCCCTTTGGCCTATCTACCCAGTCTACCGACTATCCAGACAATATTGAGACAATAAATTGACCTCTACCTATCCTCATCATTACTAAAATATCAAATATAAGAGATCATAATGAGTCGGGTTATATGACCTGTGGCTATGAAGCTGCCGTATGTACGGGGGCGTTGGTGTAGCAGGCCGACAATAGCTAGACCTTACCAATCAGCCTAGTGTCTCCTTTCTCAAGACCATTGCCGCCTCTACACAGAAAGCACACAGCCTCATCTGTAAGCCATAGGAATGCTTACCATAAGGCTTTATTGATGATAGTGGCGCGATTAGAAGAGCTGATGTTAGTGACGAGTGATGAGTCATTCTCAGCTCTTCGCTTGTTTGTGAGGGAATCTCCATTTCCCGCCATGGAGTCGCACGAGTATTCCATTTGCCAGAAGTTCCCCGTGAATGCTACCCACGAAGAAGTTTTGTGATTCTAATAACATTGCCACCAGGTAAAGCTTCACATGAACTTGACTGTCGAATCACATCGCTTCGGTATACATGTGGCCAACTCAATTTGATAACTCAGGCTGTGATTTGAGGCATTGACATCTTTTACTAAAGGGGGCTCAGGATATTTTCTGGCATCTATGAGACTACTCATGTTCAAGCATTTTGTGTTGTGTCATTTTTATGAGGCTGCCTTGTCAAGGGACCATTTGTCAGCCATTTCGACCAGACGGACGCGATGCGTCAGGTGAATGTGCATGCTTTGGTTTCACGTCTAATTACTGTAGCATTCGGCATGTTTAAGCTTAATGCTCCGTACATGCATATGTTTGACGCACTCCTTAATTCTTGGCATGTTCAGGGGACCCTACGCCCCAGGTCACTTGTCATGTTATCTCCCATCAACCTGGCCGGCCGCCCTCAATGATCGAGGTCTGCCAGTCTACTCTCGATACACACTTATCGATACTCCGAGGACAGGCCAGATTGATCAGGCTCTGTTAATTGTGGTGATAGTTGTCACTTTCGATGTCGAGGAGAAAAGCAGGCTGCTACCATGACACCACCCACTATAGCACTCTCATTGCTGTTTTGTGGAGAGCCATTGTGTTTGTGACATGAGATTGCAATAGTTAGGTTTGATCCCAACACAGAGATTGCCGCTGTATTACTAAAGATGGCTAACTGTGTGCTGAAGAAATAGATATGAGCCAACATGTTATTCGCTATATCATCCCATGTGGTACACATTTTACTCGTCGTCTTCGCTGCGAATTCAATAAAGTTGGCATTGTCCGTCACTCCCAGCCCTGAGCAGCCAAAATATATATGCTTGAGGCCATACATCAAAGCCTTGCTGATTTGCAGCAGCTCACACTCTCGTCTCGTCTTTGCTATCCCACCTATGGAATTCCAGTTGCTATCCAGTTTGAGCTGTTTATTGGTGTACTTCTTATTTCCGACCAGAGAGTGCGAGTTGTGGGGGCAGCAGGCTTTCCACACATCTCAAGTTCTACCACATGTCTGCTCACCGGTCTCGCAAGTGTTGTTGTGACATGGTGAATGAGTCGTATAATTCGATAGGAAACGGCATGAGGTTGAAAGAGTGGCACGTGCCGTGCGAAGCTTGAGCCTCACAGCGATCAGGTATGACAATCTCCCTGCATACAGATCTAGATGTCTTGTACGGAGTACCCATTTATACATGGCTGGGCATCTTGTGTGTTACTTGGCGTGGTCCAAGCTCTCGGGACTCCCTTGCGCCATGCGGGACAACATGAAGGATGTGTGTAACATGAAGATGCTTTCTAGAAGTCGAAAATGCCCATATAGTACAGCAGTACGGTAGCTAGCCATAGATATTATGGAGATATCAACCATGCTCGTTCAGACGCAATGGGAGATTTAGTCAGGTTTCACGAGTGCGATGATTCAGAAACACAAAGTACCTGTAGGTTTTCCGATGCTAAAACGGCTGTTTTCACGGTTACTGTATATAGGACGATTTGAGTGTCGCATCAGATTAGCATCGGTATCCATGGAGCCAAATACTTGTCTTGCGCTGTTTTGGAGACGTCATACTCCGAAAATATTGCCAAGTAACTGAATTCCAATACCAACATCACTACACCTCCACAATATCCCGCTATACATCAGCAATGTGGTCCTCTGAGAACGTCTTTTGTCAAATCATCAACAACTCGGCAACGAGAAAATGGGACGTGAGTAATTGTATTTGCTTGCTCGCTAAACGAAAGTTATTAATATATAATTTTATGTCTCTTTGTATTCACTCATGTCCATCATAAAATGCCAAGGGCTGTTAATAGCTGGCATTGAGCCCACCTCAGTGCGGCGAGCTTTCTCTCTATCCCAATACTGAAATGTTATTTTTGCCCGTAAAACAGCCTCGATACCAAGGCTTCATAGTTGCATTAACCGGACGACAAAAGTAGCATGTCGTTGCTCTCTTCCTCACAGCGCTCCCTGGCATCAGCCATTTACAGCTCGCAGTAAGACTGGGTAACGGTGACGATCTCAGTCTGGGTAGGGGTGGCAGCGGTGGTGGTAGTGGCGGTGATGCCCCAGCAAGAGCAAGCAGAGGAGTAGCCGGCACCGTTGGGGCAGTTGTCGGCGTAGTCAGGGATAAAGGTAGGGTAGACGGTGACGGCAGAGGCGTTGGCAACGGCGCGCTTGGCCTTGGGGGTCACCTCGGGGTCAACAGTGATGGTGATGGTAGTGGTGCTGTGACACAATTGTTAGCATAAAGGGTGTTCATCTTTATAGATAGATGTTGTATAGACATACGTAGCCTTGGGGGTGACGGTAGCTCGCATGAAGCTGGAGCAGTCGGCCTGGCGGGAGGTGATGGGCAGGAGACCATCACGGGTACCGGTAACAGCACGAGCGCAGTTGTCGGCGTTACATCCGTTGGTTCGCTCATTAATAACAGCGGCCATGGCGGCGGCAACAAAAGACAGGACAATGGCGGCCTTCATATTTGCGGTGTTTGTCTTTGGAGAACGGAGTTGTGAGTTTGAGGATGAGACAACGAAATTGACCAGCACAGGAAACACGGGGAGAAAGAGCAGCAAGAGAGGAGCCAAAGGGGAGGTAGGCAGCGAGGCCGCAGGCCTATATAGGAATGAGATCTGGACGAGACAAACAACCTTGAAGAGTGAGCTGGGCCCCAGTGGCTAGATCCATTGTGGGATTACATCCTTCCGGACTCTCACGTCTTGGCCGGTGCGACCAGCCGAAGTAGAGCTGCATGGCCTCCCTGCCAGACTAGCAGCAGTTCCCGGAACTGGCGTGCAAAGGGCCGTGTCCACCTATCAGGGCTTCGACCGGAGCCATGAGGAGGCGAGATGTCTGTCCGGGGCAAAGGCCAGCCACTGATTCGATCTGGTTAAGCATACTGCTGCTAGCACCGAGCATATCACAAGTACAATCGTGACTCAAGACTGGACAAGTCAAGAACCAACAGCAAAGAGAGTTGAGAGAAAAGTGCGCTGGCGTGGAGCCTCGTTCGGTGGCCGCTTGGGGAATTGGGGGAGGAGTTTGCGGCCATGGATCGACCAGGCTATTGGCAGCTGTGCCTGTGAGACGGACCAGGGAGCCCTGTCCATCAAAAGAAGCCCCCGGCTAATATTAGCTGCTAAAGTCCCATCAATCGAACGGTTCTAGCCTGGCTTCCCGTGGGATCCGTTTTCCAGAGACAAGAGCGAAGGCCAGCAGGCCAGGCTGTGTTTGTCTTGTCTGGTCTTGCGTGGACACGTAATTGGGATGGATGCAAGGTGAAGAAAGGAGTGAGGAAGTCAGGCATTTGTTGGATACTGATTGCATGGGATGGGTAGAGTACACGCAGCTTTCGGGCTGTGATGCTGTCATCCATCATTCCTTCAATGGCCAAATACGGCATTGTGTTTCCAAGACGGGCAAAGAAGGATGCAAGACAGCTGTCTGTCTGTTTGTCTCAGCCGCAACATCCAGATCCTGCGAAAGCCTCAGATCCAACCACATGCTGCACCTTCACTTGCTCGGCTGCACGGCACATGGCATGAGTTTTCCAGATGCTCGGAAGCACAGCAGAGAAACCGGCAGGCAGGCAGACAAACCGAGAAAACAAACATTGACACTACTTGAATATTCCGGCAAGGGTGTAAGAAAAGCACTCAATACTTACCTAGCACACCTCCATCAGCTCGTACGAGCAGGTACCAGTATGGACAGGTCCAGGGCAAGGGGACCCCTATTTGTCTTACCAGTGCAAGTACAAATACAACATTGAATGTCTGTGTGTGTTATCTGTGCCTGTACCTGAATCTGATGGCTGTCTGTGTTGTGTGTCAGTACAGCGTAACAGTCCAGCGTATCCTCTGTCAGCAGCACGTACAGCCACAGGCAGACACAGAGATATAGAGATCAAAGGCTACTGTACTGTAATGTACTCGTACCGATGCCAAGATGCAAGTTCAGGATGGGCTCATGCCGTCATCAATTGGCGTCCAGTAGGCATAGCCTGCTGAAGAGGCTGTGGAGGATGGAGGGATGAAGGGATTGATGGAAATTGGCCGCGCAACATGGAAACAAATCTCGCTCCGGCCTGTCCAAAGCCCTAATTTCTGCAGCGGGTCTCTAAACTGCAGGTACTAGAGCGCTAAAGACCAGCCGCTGTTGCCCGCTGTGGCTCGCTCTTGACAGGTGCGTCTATTGGCGGGTGGCGCTGGGAGTGGCGGAGATTGAGTTGATCGAGAACCGTGCACTTTGTTCCATCAATTAATTCAATCTCAACTCTATTAAATACCTTCTATACACATATATATGGATACCTGAAGCAATATCGGCGACTTTCGTCAAACAGAGTGATTACAGCGTGAAGAAAATAAGACAGCTGGAATCCATGTACTAACAAAAACTAGCACCAGGAGCTGAATCCCTTCCGCCTCCCCGAAGAAACATCGACAGCAAAAAGTTCCCAGTGCCAAGGCGCCGTCCCAAATGCCTACAGGGCCTCACCCATGGCCTCACCCATGACCTATTGATCCATTAACCATGTCCATATCCATCGCAAGTACCAACCGGTCTCTTTGTAATTAATCGGTGGTCGCTTTCACACGTGGTAACCCTACCGGAAACAGCGCTGGGCCACCGTTTTTAATCTGGAGAAGTTGTTCCGTGCGTGATGCCACTTGCTGCTCTGTTCCCTGGCCAAGCAACTTGTTCCCGAGAGGGTGCGGGACAAGCACCAATCGCGTGTGGCTGGAATACATTCAATCGACATGCGGTCAACCATGAATTGCATTGGGTAGGTGGTTGCATATGCCAAGAGCATCTAAACGGCTTCTCGGTGCTCGATCTGTCGCTGACCAACACGTGGGCCGTGAGCGAGGCGGTAGTTTGTCAACTGAGTGAATGAGTGTTCATACGTAGGTGCATGTTTACTGATTGATGGGAAAAGAACCTTACCTTGCCTGTATTATTTCCAGCTACTCCGTATACCTTACCAATGCCCAAGGTATAGAGCCAATACAATACGATGGCATTCGGGGAACCGCTCCGGACACAGACCGCGGCACAGTTCGGCGTCCAAGGCTGGATTGGGTCGCGTCGGCGTAACGCTGCCGGCTAGGGCCTTGGCTGTCTCTCTCTCTCTCTCTTCGCTGGGTAAAATTGATTGATGGATAATAATGTGCAGCGCAAGCACGGCCAAGGAGAGAGCGTTCATCGCAAAGCTGAACTTACTGCTCTCACACACCTCCTTATTTCCCGCGTATCGCAAATGCCCAGACTGGCACGCAGCTTACATACATACCTGCATGCAACCCCCTTAATACCTGTATACCTATACATAGACTCTAGCCAGCAACCTTTCCATTATCTCTTCTCAATTCTTCATCTCACAGATAATTCCGTCATGTTTCCAGACGTTTATTTAGTGTCTGACCAGGGACGGAGATGATCAGATACATTACTTTGACGCCATCCCGGCAGCATCCGAGCCGAATCGGGCAATCCTCACGCCTATCGATCGCTGGACCCAGCAAGCTCCCTCTTTAAATTAATTCTTCTGTCGGCCAACCCACGAGCCTCTCACAATGGTAAAAGGGTAGAAACAAGACAGCCGAATCAACAAAAGAAGAACAGCTTCGTTCACTCAGTTGTTTACACTCAATTGAACACGATGTAGCCTGGGAAAAGGAGCAAAAAAGATACTGCTTGACCGAGACAGGGGTCGAACCTGCAACCTCCTGATGTACTAATCGTAGTCAGACGCTCTGCCATTGAGCCACACGGCCTTGTTTGATGTGCTGCCGACGTCGCTATTCACCTCAAGGACTGGCTCCGTGACGGCAACACTCAGCAGTTGAACTCGCAAAGTAGGCTTCAACTACCTAACCTACACCACCAATTATATAAATGATGAAAAAGATCAACCTGTTATTTGTTCTTATTGCCTTTTTTTTGATCGTAATCTCATCGCTTAGACTGACAAGAACAGGCGGGGGAGGCGCAGTCTCGCTTGTCAAAACTGCAGCATGTTCAACAAACCATATCAGGAATGAGAGTAACCATTTACTACGACAGAACCCGATTGTGCAATATGATATGTAATACTCAGCTGCCTCTCCATGTGGCCCAGTTACTCTCCTGCCTTGAATCGACTAGCTGGCGATAAGCTTATGAGCATCCATAACCCCCGCCGCCTCGTTTTTTTTCTCGATAGGCTGTTGACTGAGTTCCACACACATCTTACCTTTGCCTCAGCAGAGATAGAGATACTGTAATGCTACCCATTAGAATGTAGCCAGCCACCTCCTTGAAGCATTGAACATCAACTCGCTTATGAAATACTACTTTGGGGTCCATTTTACGGAGGACGCCGACTGACTGCGTATATCGAGTGGGTGGTATCATTCTATCCGCAGGCATGGTAAATAGGTTAGTAGACAAAAGCATCATTCCGCCCAGGTACGCACATGGCAGATGCACTCTCCTACAATAGGGCAAAAGGTAGACCAAAAGATACACACGGTTCGTTCACAAAAGAATTGCAGTCAAAAACACCAAAAAATTGACCGAGACAGGGGTCGAACCTGCAACCTCCTGATTTACTTAATCGTAGTCAGACGCTCTGCCATTGAGCCACACGGCCTATTTGATGAAAGCTGCCTGCGTTATTCCTAACTAGGAAGTTTTCACAGAGCCCGCCATCACGGAAAATCCGCCGATGTTGATAGCAAATAATCGTCAACTGAGAGTCGCAACAGGATATAAACTCGAAATATCCATTCCATGTGAATCATATTATGTTTTTGAATATGCTAATTAATTATATACCCATGCTTCCTTCCATTTGACTCGTATTATGTACTCATGTACTTATGCTAGAATAACGCCGTATGCCATGCGATGCTAAAAGAAAGGAAAAAACTGTCTGGCCTCCTCTCTATCTTGGAGAAAATCCACGTCTCGATAGTCGCCTATAATACAACAAATGATATAACAAATTTTCACCGCTCTGTAATTATCGATACTGTCGGTGTCCACCTCCCCGAATTTGCGTGTAGATACCAAGTCCTGTTCGACCCGCCATGTGGTCTCGGGATCCATAGAATCCGTGCCATTCCTCATCGTCGATACAGTACTCCTCAGGAGAAGTGTTCTCCGACTGCCTGAGCAGCCCTATGCTTCTCATCCATTGGTATGCAAGCGGTGGTCGCATAGCTACTCTGGGGAGGTCGCTCGGCGGAATGTCTTGCGGGTAATGTATGAGTAGATCCGCTGCCAGAGTAGACGCCGTCGATATCCCGGCTAATTCTTGTGCAAGCGAACTTGCCTCAAGTTCTGTATCGCTAATAGGCGATGGAGAACTGAGTAGCCTTGGTGACACATCGTTGATAGGCGTGGGCGATACGACATAGCCGTGCCTCGTATCTGATACCACCGCACCACCGCAGTTGACCGTTCGAGTTAAAACTTCGAGGGAAATATCAGCAGAATCTTGCCTCCCCAGCGATCTTTCAGTCATAAAATTGCCGGACCTCGTTGCGATCAGACCATTGCGCCGTTGACGATTACGGCGGACTGTAGATCTAGACCGAGGCTTTCGACGAGCTCGTGAACGCCGTAATGACTCGCGAGTAGAATCTGTTCGGGAACTTCCGCTTTCATAACTCGACACACTCGTTTGCTTTGTTGCTGAGCTACTTTTGGACGAACTGGACTTTCGCGACCTCTGGCTGCCCAGCCTATCAATATGGCGAATCAAAACTGCAGCTGCAGCAACCACCAACGCAAGAAGTGCAACAGCTCCTCCGATGATGCCCCCTAGCTGTGTTGTGGAAAGACTGCTATTATCCTGGCTGTCACTCCCGTCGATCTCCGCCGGTGGCGTGTATTTTGGGACAGTAGTGGCGGACGAGTCAGTTGTTTGGATGCCATCATCATCATTGGTACGATCATCCAACGAGCCCAAGCTGGTAGGGACACTTGGACTCCTGACGATGATGGCAGTTGTCGTGATTGTGGTTACTGTGCCGCTTGCTGTACTCGTAATGGCCGTCGTCACTGTCGTCGTGATTGGCTGAGTAGAGTAGCATCGGCTAATGTCACAACCCATCCCATTAGGACAACACCCATAGCCGACAGATGATGGGCAGAGGTACTGGCTGGTTGGACATGAGTATGTGTGCGATGGTGTAGATGAAGTGCTTGTGGTAGTCGTTGTTGAGTAGCAGCCATCTGTTGCGCAAGTATAGTTTTCTGGACAACAGTTTCCACCCAAGTTTGCCGGGCATAGCTTCATGCCAACGCCGCAGACATCACCCCTCCGCTGTAATAGCATGGCAGGCTGTGTGATCTGAGGCGACTTGGCCGTGCGATGGATACCATCATATCGTCTGAGAGCCAATGCGTCCACTGTTGAGGCATATAGTGTTGCAGACAGGGTTAACCCGTATACTGTAGACGCAGACACAAACATCATGGCCAGTGGAAGCTGCAGAGGATGGCCTGTAGCAGGCCAACTTGAATAGGAGGAGTGAGGTTTGGTTGATCATCCGGGATAAGAAGAGTGGTTGAAGATGGTGATATAAGTTGTAGATACTTGCTCTAATAGACAAGGCTCCTTGATAACGCGGCCTGAGAGTACAGCAAGACGTCACTCTGTATGTTATTTCTGGTTGAGCGTACTTTAGAGTCTTTTGACGTTGGTCGTAAATGTCTTTGTTTGCTGATGGCCCACCCAAAAGCAACGAGGGGGCCGGCGATTAAATGCTCTTGTCATGTCACCGCGACTGAATGATACGAGGCTGAACATATCGAGGCTGTATATTGGACGCAATAAGCGCCCTCGATCGAAGATCCATTGCATTACCGCCGAACGCGCGGGCCGGCAGTGGAGATTCCAGCTGAATTCCACCAACAGGCGACAGTTCGAGAATGTGTGGAAGGAAAAGTCTTTAGTATGGCAATCATGGATGGTTTCATTGCAGACCTCAGCCTCGGTGCTGAGTCCTGCAGTGTGGGAGCAGTAGCCATTCGACCCTTGCACCTTATACTCATCGCTATTGGCTGCCCCAGAGCAGTTCGCGTGGCACTCGGCTGATGTGCCAATGACAGTCTCCATTTGTGGTGATGTTGGACATCTTCTCCGCCCACCCGACTGGCTGTTGATGGCACAAGGCCGCCAATAATACGACGCTGCGGCAGAGCAGCCCACCTTCTTGTGAGCCAAATTTAGATCATGATCCGGAGACTCATGTGCCCGAAGCCTTGCCTTTCTGCCGGCCGGTCTCGATTGGCTTCACGATGGAGGAGCGATGCGTCTGATATGACTGGGCATTGGAAAAGCCTCTCCGAGGATGCCGTCAGATTGTAAGCAGGAAGGAAGAAAGAGAAGGCATCATGGAGGCTCTGCCAGAGTGCCCGGTTTGTTACTGAGTACGTAGGTATTGGTGATTGATGATTGGATGATGAATGACACCTTGGTAGAAATTGGAGAAATGGAATCTATTTGATAAGGTAGAGATAATTCTATACCTGGGCAGGTGCATCGCTGTCTCCGATAAGGTGGCATTATCTAATCAGGCGACAATGATGCACAGCAAGAACAAAAAACAGCGACCCAACACAAGGTGCCATTTTGCCCAACCAGAGCCACAGAAAAGTCGCATCCATCGGTATTTCAGGGATCAATGCGAGAGCCGGCCTGACAACTGGTCAAAAAAGAAAGTATCCATCGGCCTGGGATTTGGAGATACTGACTCCGAGTTCCGACAACTCTGTCCTCCACATGTCGCGACGACGGAGTCAAAAGCGAGAAGAACAAAACACTCTGCTTGTGGAAGCGATCGTCCTTATCACGCGATCGCAAAGGGCAAACAAACGTCTTGCTGAGACGACAGATCTCGGAGAGAGGCCCGGCCCGCCGCTGTCGATATCGCATGCAGGTCAGGATGACGGAGAGCCACTCAGACTCTGGCATTGACATTTGACGTGCGGCAAGATTTGTGGACAGCCTCGTCAACGTGCCACAATAACGAGCTACGGAATTCCATCCTTTTTGCGAATGCCGAAGTTAGTGTTGTCACTGTTGCTGCTTCTGCTGTCTCTGCCACTTTTGCTGCTACCTTCTCGTCTCAGCAAAGTCGCAGACAGGCTAACAATGACTCGGCTGCAGGCAATGACAATCCCCGTCCGTCCTCCGTCGCATCATATCGAAGGATTCCTTCCAGGCCTTCGGTAGATTTGGCGCGAAAACGTGGAGAAATTCTTCAAGCGCTAGCCAGCCCGTCTCCCCCGCTCCAACACGCGCATGGCTGGCCTGACTCAAAATTCTTGCTTCTCCCAAGCGCATGTCAGGGGTTGTTCGCTCTGTCTCCAAAAGGCCGTGACCAATCAGCCCGAAATCGGTCAAATCTCCGTCGCTGCTGCGGAGAAATGGCCAATACGAAGAGTCCTTGCTTGCACCCCAGGTTTCTCCCACATCGCGAAGGTCTCCGGATTCTCAGCTGATGATATAGCACAAGACCAGACGACGATGGATGGCTCTCATTCATCAAGGCCTTCCATCTCCTTCGCTCCCTTTCGGCCTTACTGTCTCCCTCCCTATCCACAACCAGCTCGGATATCCATACCGCCTTGCAGCTGATGGGCACACCCAGTGCTGCGTTAAAACAGCGATCTTCAAGCCTGCTCGTGCCAACCCCGCATAGTGCCTCCACCTTTTTCGCCTCCAACCGGCTAGAAACCTTCCAAGGGCCTGGTGCCTTAAGCGTGGCTTGAGCCGGCCGAGTCCAACAAGCATCGTGGTGCGAGGATGCGTGACGTGAGGTAACTGTTAACTGAGGCGAAAGTGGGACACTGTGGAAGGGTCTGGAGAAACGGCTAAACCTCCATGTCCAAGCCGGCCTCAAATCTGCTGACCTCTCTTTTCATCATCTAATTATCTTCTCTTCGCCCGCTCTGTGTTCTCAGCCCGCTTCATCTGCTCATTCATCAATCCCTTGCGCCGCTATCCCCTTTGACGCTCGCCGCGCTCTGTCTCGCTCTCCAAATTATCCGCCTTGGGGGCAGCTCGTTCCTTGTCACCACCGCACGCGGCCCGGGCACTGCTTCGGCGGCAATGCCAACGCGGCCAACGATCAGGTGTCTCTTGTTCTCTCTATCGCCAAAATCAGTACCCTTATTTCTCAAGCGCTAGCCGGGGCAAAGGCTTTCTCTGGGGCGCCGTTGCAAATCATAGACCCGTACCAGTGGATGATGGGCTACTGAGGAATCTTGCCACACCAATCCTCTCCCACGCCAAGTTTTAAGAACCACCAAAGAATTTGGAGTAATCTCTCAGAAACGTCGCAGAAATGCTGCTGTATACTCGGCTTGCTCCGCCAAAAGTGCCCAAGCGCCGTTCTAGAGCCGGTAAGCTGATTCTCAGACACATTTCTCGCGCTGCGCGACACCAAGAAAGAAAATATGCTAATCGCTTCCGTTGCTGAACTTGAAGGGTGTAATTATTGGTATGTTGTTTCTTGTTTCCGTTGCGCTGCAGAGAATCTCGACCGACTAACACAGGCTTTTTCTGATGTGTAGCAAAGAAAAGGTAACATGATTCATCTTATTGCAGATTTCACTTCCATGCACGTCTAACACCTGCACGATAGAAGAAGAAGTGCGATGAAATCAGGCCCATATGCAGCCGCTGCCAAGACCACGGCCAGAGCTGTGTATATGAGCCCATCAAGCCTCGCCAGCGCCGCAGGCTAGACTCTTTCGACGATTCCTCCTTGGCCGAAATATCGACGGCCCTGGAGCATCATACGTTATCTCGAGCTGCTCAGAAACGGTTGAACTTGGGGCAATGGGAGGCTCCTCTTTGGTGCTCTGACATTGGATTTGATGACAACTTTGCGCTGGACGAACACATGCAACAACCTGCTTCGGCAGCCGACTGCAACCAAGATGTCTTGGATGAAATATTCACGTCATGGGCCGCCGACACCAGAGCGCAGGATGCCTGCCTAGACGCCGATGGGTTTGACTTTATCACACCCAATGACCCTGTGAAGCAAGAAGGCGACGACGATGACGACAGTAACCACAACCCTCCCATCGATGAAACGGCCTCTTCCGATACTGCCTCACAAAACACATCTCTCGCCGTGGTTGGCCCTGTGTCGGTTCCATCTCCTACTATAGAGTTCATCATACCTGCCTTTGCCGAATTCTCCGATCAGGCTAACAGGCGAGCGTTGATTGACCACTTCACCAATGTTTTGTCACATCTCATCGTTTTGCGCGAAGACGAGGGCAACCCATTTCAACGGCTTGTTTTGCCACTATCTCAGAAGAGCACAGCGGTCTCAAACTCCATCTTTGCCCTGGCTTCAGCCCATCTGGAGCACCGAGGTGTACACAACAGCGAGCGGAGCGTTTATTTCCACAACAAAGCGATCAATGGATTAGCTGCTCTGATAGCAAAGGGATGTGATGCGAATCGAAATGAGCTGTTGGCCGCCATCATCCTCTTGATATACTACGAAGTGGTGAGCTACGCGCGCTATCCCGTTGCTTTGNNNTCATTGTTGNNNTGCNNNTGGCGCAATTTGGTTCAACGTGGACGTTCAAATATTGTCGATGGCCACTTAAAGGGAGCCATGGCGATCATGGGCAGCACCCAAGCGTTGGCTGACCCAACGGCCGTTTTCCTGGAACGGGTGAGTTCCTTGCGACACCCCGCTCACCACTTATTTCCTCAGCTAATCAAGGCAACACTTTCCAAACAGGCATTCCGATTCTATGATGTGATAACAGCGTTATCATTCAACTCTACACCTATTCTACCTACGCCGGACTGTGAAAATTTCGCCCCGTTCCCCTCAGTTGACTGTCGCGGCGCTACTGTGCCTGCAGGGAACGTCGACACGCTACTGGGAATGGCCACTTCTCTATGGCCCATCATCTACCGGCTCTCTACTCTAGGTGGCCTGAAACGGCAGCTCCTCGAAGCCGAGCTCAGGGGTGATGATTCAGAGACGGCAAAGCTCCGAATGGAGTTTGAGACTACGGCTTCTGCGGTGGAGTTTGCTCTGCAAGAATGGGTGCCTTCCCCAGACGAATCCTTGCCCAAGGATACAGATAATCCCATCATGGCTGGGGTGCCTGCGAAAAAGCAAATGGAGAGCATTTTGAATAGCGCCATGGCGTATCGACACTCCGGGTTCGTCTACCTATACCGTACCATTTACGGCTGCTCTCGGCGCCACAGCGTCGTGCAACGCCACACTCACATCAGTCTCACCCACTGTATGGAAACAGTGAGGAATAAAGGTCCCATGGGGGCCTTGCTCTGGCCGCTGTTTGTGGCATCGTGTGAAGCCATTGACACAGACGACCGAGAGCTCTCCAGGCAGGCATTTGCGGCTATAAACCAGCGACAAGGCATGACTAATATCGAGCGAGCAAGATGCATAGTGGAAGAGGTCTGGAGACGAGCAGACAGCGGCGAAGATGCCGAGGATGACGAGGATGAGATTGTGCACATTGGCAAGCAAAAGAATGATTTGTGGAGAAGAGTCAGCCAAGACATGGGTGTGACAGTTGTCTTTGGTTAGGGCCTAATGGACTATCTGAGTCTTTGGTGCTACGTTGCTTCACAAGTTATGTGTACGGGATGTCTTGGTTTATTTCATGGCAGGAAAATCAAGCCGGTGACTATTTGATTTTTTTCAGATTACAGCAAGCTGGATGAGGCGTATGGAGATGTTATGGAGTTACTACCGGCGAGGTTGGGTGAGGCATTGGGGATGCTATCACATGGGCAAGGCGAGAAAATGGGCAAGGCGAGAAAATATCCAATGGGTGGGTTCCTAACAATACCGATATCAATGAATATGATACTTTGACATGAACCTTGAGCATCTGACGACTCATGATATCGGGCCGATGGCGAATTGCACCAGGAGCAATGCAGGCCAAGCATGAAACAACAACAAATGAAGCTGTATACTACCTAATCTGGTGTTAGGATAGATACAGTGGGCCCTGAACACTGTATACATGTCAAGACTCAGAGATAGGAAGAGGGAATTACGTTCAAGACTTACCTGTGCTTGGCAGGTCGTGGCGTGATATCAAAGCTCAAATGTTACGTTGAATCAAGGCACCCGAAATAGGGATTAGAGTGCATATTGATTTTGACACAAAGGGGTTAATGGGGCGGAGACGTGCCGTGGGTTTTCACGTGCTAGAGGCGTATAAGATGCCTGCTGTTGCTGAGGAAATATACGCTTCACGGATGCTAAGCAAGTGCCATCCCCCTTCATGAATGCTAGAGCAAGTGCCATCCCCACAGCACGTTTGAAGGATGCCGAGGTCACAGGATCAGATAGAAAAGATGGAGAAAGGAAGCTTGATCCTGGTTTACTTTAAGAGGCGCCCTTCCAGTAGCGCAGGATTTGCATTGCATGGGGATGGGTTCGGAGACTACCCGAAGTTAAGTCAGGACATCCATGAAGATGAGCGATCAAAACTGGAGTGATTTTGATTCTTGTGAGAATAGGGTTGACGGTGAGAATTTTTAGAAATCAAGGTTGTGATGGGTACCCGAGTACCCGCTCGAAGAAAGAGGTTGGAGATTGCAGTAGCTTAGCCTTGAAGAGAATAGGTTGAGAGGAACGAAACTAGTGGTTTAGGCAGACGAATAAAGACGAATAAAGCGAGAGCAGGGAAGCCGAGCGCAGTAATCCGATTTGTTACCTTTGAGCTATCGAGTTCGGAGTTAGCTAGGATAAAATAGCCTGAACGAGACAAAAAGAGTCGGTCCGCAAACCCAGACGGAGTTCGGAGCAGGCGGAATTGTTCAATTGTTTGTCGATCCTAACGAATACTAGTATCTTGATCGCATGGTGTTGCGTAGGATGGTGATGCTGGCCGTTGCCTAATTAGGAAGTTCGGATTGTTTGAGGGAAGGTTTTTGGGAAGAGCCGTGATGATTCCATGTTGTGCTAGACTTTTTTGACTTCTCGGAGTTTGTGGCCCGCGTTCGTTGGTAGGATTGCGGGGGTTGCATCGTGTTCGGGGCCATGCGCTAAGAGGGATGCTAAATAGTGTCGTGGAGCCCCGTCAAGGCTTGTTTTTGTTGGTTATAGTACGAGGATGCAGGAGTTGGTTACGTGTGTGCCTTGTGCCTCTGAGGACAACCTACAGGTTGCTTGTACGACTTGACCAAGAAGCTGTACAGTGAGTAGGAAAACTCGAGTGAGGCTATGGCTATGATATAGTCGAGAAGCTGTTTGTAGGGTTCTTGTAGTGCTTGTAAGACGACGCCCTATCCGAGACAAGCTTTTTTTTTCTTTTCGATTTAGCTGCATGGGTAGATCTGGGGGCATCTCGGATCGGAGGTAGACAAAGGTCCGTACGGTGAATTTTCTAGGTGCTAACAGAAGGGAATTCGATGCCCGCAATCTGGCTATGCTGTTACAAGAAGGTCGGCAGTGCGTGAACGTGAGATGTAAGACGAGGAGTATCGAGCAAGGGCCAGAAGAGCGACGAGCCGGGAGAAGACTTCTAGAAGCCGGCTTTGAAACTTGTTGAGTTTGTGTACTCCGAATGTATCTTGTGACAAGGGCAAGCATTGAAGGAGACGCTCCGTTCAGCGCTCTAGATGCTGTATGATGCGGGTATCCGGTACTTGGACCTGCTGCAACACGCGCGTCCACTGCGGAGTACCGGTACCTTGCAGCCGCTGGAACTGCACTCACTTCTCATTGCTCCAGGCACGCCCCTCCCTCCAGTCTTTTGCTCCTGGAACGGAGAGTCTGGGGAGCAGTACATGCATTCGGTACCTCCAATTTACCCACTGCAGTGCAGCAATTCCATCCCCATTCTCAAACCTCCATCCCACGACAATTTCAGCCCAGCCGAACGGTGCCTCTGCATAGCCCTACCGTATTTTTGTGTTCCACGATTAATGCCCTACTGCCACCACTCGCTAGCTGCTGACTCCCTAATACTACCATCCCATCACTGACTCGGAAACTCCTCGAGACGGCTGACTAACCGACCGGCGGGTATCTAAATTCGATCTTCCGAGCCCTCTACGACCAAACCGAGTGTCCATCCTTCGATTGCACATCCCTCCAGACCCAGACGGAAGCATCACCAAATTCGGGATCCCGTTGCTTGATGGCATAGAACTCGACTCCTTCGACTGCCGAGCAGATCGTGCCGACTTCCCGCCCGCTGCCGGTCTCCGTCTTCCGTCTTCCGACTCCGCTTGATTGCAGAGCCCACGCATGCGACTTGTGTGTTGCTGCTCCGCATCGCCCTCCGTCATGGTCGTGGTCTAGCCATGACAACGCTGCTCAACAACAGGCCAGATTCGGGTCCCCCGCCGCGGCAGATTCGATTTGTGCACAATCAGGGCCAGCCGCCGTCCAAGCGACGCAGGATCAATGCAGCGTACGTTTGTTCTGTTTCTCCAGAGTCTCGCGGTTCTGCTTCTGTTTTTTCCGATTCGTTGCGTCATTGTTGGTGGCGAATGGCANNNACATATGTCTACCGACACCGGCCCAGGCACAAGACCACTATACCAATAGACACCCAAGCTAACTGCCCGTCTCTTCTTGCGACACAGATGCTTGACTTGTCGAAGCGAAAGACGAGATGCGCCGGCGAACGACCGCTATGCTCGACTTGCACTAAGAATGGCCACCAGTGTCTGGGCTATCCAGAGGAGAGGAGAGATGGCCTCGAGGCCTCGGGCTTGAGGCCAGGTGACGAAGATGGAGCGCCAATCGAGGATTTCAACCAAGAAGACGACGTCGCTGTGACCAGGAAACATCCCGTTCCCGTTTCCGAGAATCGCCCGACGTCGTCTGGGAGAAGCAACGTGCAAGCTGCCTCTGCCTCTGCTGCTTCACGGCCATTGCGGCGCAATATCGAGCCAAGCATTGAACTCGGCACCAACACCAACCCCAGTGACGCCGAGGCGCAACAGTCCCCCGTATTGCATCATCACCAACACCAGCCTCACACGCACCATCAGGCTCATCTCTCAGTCACGTCTGATGACCTACCTAGCTCCCCCACCCTGCGCCGATCAGCGCCCAGCCGTCGTATTCCTTATTTCCGCTATTTCGGTTCCACAGCCATTGTCCCAGGGTTCAAGCAAATGGTCGTCTCTGTCCGCGACAGGCGTCGTTCCACTGGAGGTTCACATTCCGGAGCCTCTCTTCAGTCTACTCCCAGTGGTGTGATAGCCAGCGGCTCGGCCATTGACAGTGACATTGTTCGCGAAGACATCCCATCATACGACCCCAACAGTTCCGCTCCCGTCCCTCCCCTCATAATTCAGCTGGTCACCACATTCTTCATCCACGTGGGATGCAATTACCCCTTTATCAGCAAAGAAAAATTCCTGCGCCATGTCAAGGAGAAACGGGTCGAGTCAATGCTGGTTGACGCCGTCTGCGCCATCGCCGCGCGATTCTCAGATCACCCTATCCTAACGGGTGGCAATGACAAAATGCCCCGGACGGAGAGGGGTCAAGTGTTTGCGCAGAGAGCCAGGCAGGCCACTGTTGATACCTTTCCATGCCCTTCCGTTGGTGCGGTTCAGGCATGTCTGCTCATGGCGTACGAGAGCTTTGGGGCAAACCAGGATAGCGCTCTGTGGATGTATTTGGGCTTGGCCATACGCATGGCAATCGACCTCGGCCTTCAAAAGTGTGTCGGGATCCAATATCAAGGCGAAAAAGATCCNTTTTACACCCGACACCGAAGCCGCGTCAATGACGATGACCACGAGAGCCCAGAAACACACAACGTTGAGGGCATCGGCGCCCTTAGCCTGCAAGAGCAGAAGGAGGTGGAACAGGAGCGCATTGATACCTTTTGGTCCGTCTTCATCCTGGATCGAGTCATCTCCTCTGGCACTGGAAGGCCCGTAACGATCCGAGACGGCGACTACGAGCTCGCCTTTCCCGAATCTAACAAAGACCTGGCTACCGGCTGGCCTAACCCATTTCCCGTCTTTCTCAAAATCATCAACCTCTATGGTCAAGTGTGTGATGTGCTGAACAATCTTCATGACGCCCAAGACCTCACGCAGGACAAGTGGGATCAGCTCTCTGAGATGGAACACAGGCTCACGAGAATGTATAAGCACTGGGATCCGCGTCTCCAGTTCAATGTCAGCAACTTCAAGACGTATCTTGGCATGGGGCAGGGCACCAATTTCATCCTCCTTCATTTTTGGTTTCACGCACTCTTCATCATTTTGCATCAGCCGACCTTGCTTACCCCGTTTTGCGAACTTCGGAGCGAGCTTCAACTTCTTTCTGACAGCCGCGAGCTGAGCATGAGCAGCGCCAAAACCATCTGCGACATCTTGTCCTTTGCTGATTTGATTGATCCAAAGAGCTTCATTGGCAATCCCTTCACAAACCAACCCATTTACATCGCCGCATGTGCCTTTTTGATGGAATCCAGTGCCTCGTCCAATGGATCTGAGGGTTCATCTAGGGAGGGCACGCCCCCTAATCAGACGAGCCGCTCCCAGCGGCAGCCAAAACCAAACAGCAAGCAGTCTCGGCATTCGCTTCTCGCATCGGCCGCGAACCAAAACTATCAACGATGCTACAATTCTATACAACAGATCCAAGCCTACTGGGGTGGCGTAACATACATTCTTACCGTCCTGGACCAAAAGTCAAAAGGCACGTGGGACTGCGAGACGTATACGGTGGAGGAATACGAGAGCACCAAGCTACCTCCTCCTCGGCCGTCCATTGGTGAGCAACTCTCTCGGTTTGAGAAGCAGTCGTCACCAAAGATTGCTGGCTCGCCAATTGCGTGGAGTCTATCAGGAACGGCCAATTCACCGAATTCGAGCCTGACGCTCATGTATCAGGCGTTTAACAACGCTAGTGGAATGCCACCTACTGGCTTCACTTCGCATGCGCAGCCCATGGCTAGACCATCTGGCGGTTCACCCGGAAACGCAGCCTATGAACCTGCCAGGCAGGCAATGCCAGAAGTGGGAGGCATGTATTCGCCGCCGATTCCGCAGCTAAACATGTCTGCCATTAGGAACTCTCCTCGACGGCCGTATGCTACCAACCCGATGACTTCTTCCGGTGCAAACTCACGGAATCAAACCATGATGAGCTTTGAGGGCATCCCGGAAGAGTCTAACGAAGCAAAGTCAATGATTCCTCCGGGTTACGCGACCTCTGGGCCAGGATCTGGGCGATACGATGCCTACAGTGTATCGCCCACCAGTGGCCCTAACTCTCACAGCATAGTGAGCTCTGCGGCTGTAACTAGCGCTCCCGGGACAACTGCACACACCAACATGTATTTTGCGCAAAACATGCCGTACCAGGCGGCCTGGGGTCCAATCATGGGGAACATGGATGCCATTACGTTTGACAGCCAAGACATTGACATTGAGGCTCTTGGGCTGCAGCAGCCAGATCTGATGAGTGGTTGGCTTGAATACATGCCTAGCGATGTGCTGGGATTGTTTGACGAGCATCAAGATTCCGGTCAGGGCAGCCATTAGATGAGATGGAGTTATTAACTTCCCTGTTTCTTGTCTTGGACAGCCCCAGCGATTTAGAAGACTATGATTGGAATCATTTCTCTCTGCTTTTTAACCATTTGTTTGGCGCTCCGTTTTTATGTTAGCGATTAAAAAATTGGGTGTTTGGGAATATGGGGGCAGCCATCTCTTTTCATACTATATAATGTCTACAACATACAAATATACATATTGGTATCAGTTTTTTTTCTTCTTGACTATGTTCATTTCGTATCTGTATTAGTTGTATCATTACAATTTGGCTTATGTCAACATTGGAATCATATGTATTGATGTGGACAGTTTATGACGTTTTATTGATTCGATATAGACGTATGTATGGTGATATTTTAGGATCATAAGGGGGCGTGTGTATAGGGAAGTGGGTTCATTGGAATCATTTTGGTGTCCGGATCGTCGTGCAGATCTTATGAGAAGCTCGATTTGTACATGTTGAAGTACGGCGCTAGACGTTTTTGCTTGAATACGCGTGCATAGCGAGCCAACCGAGCGTGCAAGGATGGAGTTGGTATCACCGAAAGATTTGAGGGTGAAGTTTTTCTTCTTATGTGGTGACCTTGAAGTGGGGGCTCAAGGTAGACGAGGTGGGCGGGATGGGAGGTGAGGAACTAGGGATGAGATGGATATAATAGGAGATGTAATGATTGAGGATAGCTGGAGAAGAATATCGATTAATTCTGTTTGAGGGAGACGGTTGTGGCGAGAGAGGTTGGAGTAGAGGGAGGTTGTAAGTGAGGTTGAGATGAAAGAGGGCAAATGTGCAATCGCTGATATCAATGATAAGCCGATTTCGGTGGCTCCCACAACTCACTGTCTTTCTTTGGCGGGGGAGGGGCAAAGATTGTCAGAATGGCCTTACCCTAGATCAGTGCAATTAAAATCGATGATTCTGCATGATTGATTGTAATTTAGCTTGATAATTGACTGATTCAATGCCATATTTCATCTCATAAAACATTAATTAGGGCAATTCGCCATATAGAATATGAGCTTTGCTACAGGCAGTGCGTGCCTTGCGAAATAGCCTATAACATGTGCGTAGTGGATCGATCTCATAGCTGGAGCTGTGCGGACAACTGCCGGCCAGCTTCGGCTTGCAAGGATCCGAAAACATCTACAAACTTCAATTTCTCTCTCATTCACCTTTCCATTCCCTCAACTCACGCGCGCCTCCACCACAATGATACCCTCAATACGCACTGTATAAAAACCTTTACTCTTCTCTTTCATCCCCATCCACCTCTTCACAATGAAAATCCCACAATTACTAAGCCGTAGAGCCACTAGTCGTCTACGACCCTCAACATTCTCATCTCATCTCCATCGCCCTCTCACATCGCGATTCTCAACAGACGCAGCTCCTCACCCCTCCAATAAAGTCCAAATCTACCTCTCCGAATCAACGGATCCCTTCCTCAACCTCTCCGTCGAGCATCGCCTCCTCCAAATCACGCCTCCGGACTCAACCATTCTCACCCTCTACGTCAACTCCCCCAGCATCATCTTTGGCCGCAATCAGAATCCATGGCTGCAGGTCAACTTGAATCGCTTAGCTCAAATTGCTCGGGATCCGTCTAGTGTCGGGTGGAAGGACTCGCCTATCCAATTGATACGGCGGCGTTCCGGAGGTGGCGCAGTATTTCACGATGTCGGCAATGTCAACTTCAGCGTCATCTGCCCTCCTGAGCATTTCGATCGGAACAAGCATGCTGAAATGGTCGTTCGCGCCTTGAAAGCGCTGGGAAGGCCGAACACGCGTGTCAACGAGAGGCACGACATCGTCATGGATGTGGCATCAGAAGCAGGACCTGCGACATATAAAATCTCGGGCTCGGCTTACAAGCTCACGCGTCTGCGATCGCTGCACCATGGAACTTGTCTTCTCCGGAGTCCTAACTTGTCGAGTATTTCTGGCTTGCTGCGTTCTCCTGCGCTTGGCTATCTAGATGCCCGTGGTGTCGATAGTGTGCGCCGTCCTGTGAAGAACGTTGATGTCGGCAATGACGAGTTTAAGGATGCTGTTGTGAGCGAGTTTGAGAACATGTACGGAAACGTTCATTTCCGAGGGGAATTTGACGACACGGCGCTACAGGTGGAAGAGATACGGCGGGGCTATCAAGAGCTTCAGTCAAAGAGCTGGATTTGGGGCCAGACACCGCGATTTACCTTTTCAACGCATCCCACGGAAGAGGATCCCCGGCCTCGGCCGGAGCTACCGTTTGACGTAAGTGTTTACTTTTCTACCATGTTAAGGTTAAATGGCNNNCATGACGTTTCATTGAACATGAGTCTTCTTGCTAGGCACGGCGTCATTGATGAGGTGAACATTAAGCATAGTGATGGAGCTGCTGTCGATGCCTTGGATACCTCCATATTCCAAGGCGCTTCAATATGGAAGATTGGCGACTGGGCAGAGTCGCTTACTCAAGCTGGGCTCGGAGGCAGCCTCAGCAAGGAAGCAGGGGCTTGGCTAAACAGTATATTTGGCACTGAATATACCAAGATTTGAGAGACCTTTTGTACACTTTATGGGCTCATGTTTATTAGCTACGTCTTCATGCCCGGATCTGTAAAATAGTTAAGTAGGTGTATGTTGAGTATTAGATGTGTGATAGATATACACAGGAGTCAATACCTGCAGAGGAGAGGCACAGCTGTTCACACGCTCTCAAGAGAGTGAAGCATGGGCCAAACGAGACAAACAGTAGAATCATGGACCAACTCAATTGAACTATGAGACACTACTGAGATATAAAGTGATCTTGAAAATCTGCGTCCTCCTTAAACTTAAAGTATAGCAATCGTCCCGACTGACATCCAATTATAACCGTGTGCCCATGAGCGGTTGTCCAAGTCGGGCGATGTATTTTTGGCAGAAGAATCAACTTTTTCCCCATCCAGGTGATCCATCTTTCTTCAGGATCATCCGATTCATCAAAGCAACCAGAACTAAATCCAAAAGGACTCCAATTGGTAGGCTGGATTTGGACTTTCTCGTTGTCTGTCATGGCTTCAATGAGGATTGGGCCTATACCCGTTATAATATACTCTGGGAAAAGTTCATTTGGGTAAAGTGTGTAGATTATAACATCGGAAGGCGCTTTTTTCCTGAGTTCGCATACATCAGAAGGCACCTTTTTCTTCAGTTCGCATGTTTGAACATCAACATCCCAGATTGCTAATCCAGTAGAAGTTGAGGCGATAAGTTGTTTTGAGTTGTCAACCAGCGCCAATGAAGAGATTGGGTCGTAGTCTGGGGTTTGCACGACTCGAGGTGTCAATGGTAGTTTCTGCTGAGCCTCTGAGAAGTCCCATAGCAATATCTGGCCATTATTCGCACCAGACACGAGATATTTACCATCAAGAGAGAATGTGGCACACATGACGTAGTCATCATGCCCTTGGAGTACTTGACTACTGACCACTCCTTCCTCATCTTCATGTTTGATGATAGCTGAGTCTGGATCTGTCATCTCCGTATCGCCTTTCTGAGTTAGATCCCAGACGCGTAACGTCCTGTCGTCAGAACAAGATACCACAAACCGTCCATCTGGCGAAAATATTGCGCATCTTACCCAACTTTCATGGCCCCTAAGTGTAAGTGATTTGCTCTCATCATATGCGTCCCACACTCGTACAGTTTCGTCATCAGACGTCGAAACGAGGGCTTTGGAATCTTGTGAAAAGTTGATGCATCTGATGAAATCTTCATGACCACGAACTTCTCGCCGAAGGATGCCAGTTTTCCCTTCCCAGAGACATATTAGGCCATCTTCTGAACCTGAGGCGATTGTTTCTCCGTCATGGGAGGTAGATACCATGCAAATCGGTCGTTTATGGACTAATATATGTTGATCTTCTTCTTCTTTGGCTTCAATACCTGTTTTTATCCCAGTCTCATAATCCCAAATGCGAAGTGTTTTATCACCCGAACAAGTAGCGAGGAGCTTTTGAGACGGGGAAAATGACAGACCGAACACAGCTCCAGAGTGTTCCGTTAAAGTCAACAATGGCTTCTTATCATGGCCCTCCCAAGGTCCGGTCCATATTCTGGCTGTTCGATCTCTCGAACTGGATGCGAGAAATAAGCCATCATGAGAAAATGAAAGTCCACAGATTTCATCTGTGTGGCCGCTAAGGATGGCTATCATTGTGCCGGACTTGCAGTCCCATATATAAACCTCCTGGATTCCAGCGGCTATATATTTCGAGTCTGGAGAAAAAGCAATTTTGCTAGTAACATCTGGCTTATTNCCATCTGGTAAAGGGAAATTGCGCAGCCTCTTCAGCCCATAGAGCGGAACGCCCAAGGCTTTTGCTTCATTTTTTGCAGCAGGCTCATTGATTTCTTCATACTCGCTGTCTAGTTCCCAGACTGAAACGCCTTGATGACTTAGAGTTGCCAGCAAATTATCTTTGGAGAACTGTATACTTGAAATAGGAGTCCATTGAAGGGCCACTTTGCGGTATTCCGCTAGATTCCAGATGGTGATTGTACCGGATGATGCAACTGCTAGTATGCTTCCGTCAAGTGAAAAAGCCAAGTCATCTACTTGCCGGCTAGTTCCCAACAAATTTATACCATCAGGTATGTTCAAAAGTGTATTTGTGTTGGTATTCCAAATCTTGAGGTTCCTGCCATCTGACGCAGCCAGGAGTTCCTTGGAAGACAAAGCGATAATATACACATAGTGGTTGAAAGCTGGGATCTTGTGTTGCAATTTCCCTGTTTGTGTGTTCCAAATGCATATCGAACCGTCGTCAGAGCCAGAAACCAAGTGCTGTCCATCACCCGAGAAGGCACAACAGCGAACATAGTCCGAGTGTCCTTCAAGAAGATGCACAACATGGCCCCATTGATCATCTGTAGCCGGTGGGACTATCAGTTCTGTGAACTCCCCACTCAAGAATTCTTGTCGTGCAATGCTATTCTTCGGATGGAAAAGAAGAGTATTCAAATTGTTGGGCAGTGTCTCGCTCTGTGAGAGTAGTTGAAAGCGAAAGCCNTGCTTGATCTGACCCAGGACTTCAAGAAGCTTCTGAACAGAATCATGAGTATGAGAGGCATATAACTGAACGTTGAGNNNGCGAATAATNNNTCTAATATGNNNTCCAAAGCCAAAGAATGACTCTGTCTGTAGGTACAAAACACACACCTTAATGAAGTGAGATTCCAACTCGCACAGCATTGATGAAGCTTGAGGCAACCAGCCAAATGAAGCGAGGCAGGACTGCCACTGCAAATGATGTTTTATGAGAAAATCGAGCAACATATCCACAATATCCACAACTTGCTCAGAATTCTCAATAGAGACAAGATGTTTCATCCAAAAAAGAATGGGATACTTGATGGAGTTGGTATCTTCCGCATCATGAGCATTACGAGACAGGAAGGTCGATACTAGATATAGGCACCTCTGTAATATTAACTTTTGTGGTTCAACATTTGCAGTTCCAAGATCTTCTTGAATGAAGTTTCTGGCTGTCATTTCCGTAAAGCATACTGTATCGCCACACAGTCGCAAAAAGGCGAAACACTTCTTCTCAATCAGGAGTTTGATGTCAACTTCTGGAGGAAAGTCCACAATAGCTCTAAGCTCGGTAATATGGAGCGGTCTGTACACTCCCGCCATTACCGCAAGTACTTTGGAGCAATAATTTCTGTCCTTTTTTACATACCTTTCGATGAAACGTTTCATGAGAGCGTATAATGGACTCTTGTGACTTAATAATTGATGTAACATGTCATTAGCATGCCATGGCTCGACTCGCCTCAAAGTCTTACAGGTAATATCTACTTGCAAGACATTGCCAACAGATATAGTTCTCAGCTTAGATGTAATTTGAGATCTAAAATCTTCGGAATAGCGATGAGTCAGTTCATCAATTTTAGAAGCGGTGTAAAGCTGCTCAAAAATAGGCGCGATATTTGCTTCCTCGAGGTTGAGATTGGGATAAAGCTTGTGGTCAAGCCTTTCACGAACTTTCGGGTATTCATCAAGACCATCTGATGATATAAGCCACTTGATGTTGGAAGATAGATTGAGAGTTGCATCGATCAAATCTAAAACGGAGCCTAGCCCGTCGAGACCACCACCGACTTCATCAATGCCATCTATGAGAAACAGTGTGGTGACGAACGATTCATCTTTCACCATATTGCATAAAATCATCGAAAGAGCATACATGTCATTGCTGCCGAATGCATGCTTTCTTTTCGTCTCTATGCAATGATTGACTAAATGCTTGGCTAGCTTTGGCTGTTGGTCCTGCATAAGATAGATGATACTTTTGACGATTGACGTAGCATCCTCGGTTCTTAATTGGCCATTGCAACCAAATGAGAATGATATGTGTATAATGTTTCCGATTTGGTGTTTCTGTGGGAGATACTCCTGAACTATGGCTCTCATCATCATCTTGGTACCTGTCGATGGGGGGCCACTGATCCAAAGCAAGCGCGCCGTATCAAATCGTCTGTATTGTTCAGTTGATGACAGCCACTGGTATAAAGGCTCGAGAACGGAGTCACCGTACTGGAACATTTTTGGAGCATCATTCCGTGGGTCTATCGCATTCAGAAGTTTCAGCGACCGTTCCAATCCTTCAGGCTGGACAGTAACATCTCCCTTGCCCAATTTTTCGTTTGTGGAGTTGATCAGCTGGAGCATTTGCGATTGTAAATCTCCTATAGAGAAACATGCGAGTGAATTCTCCGCATTGATAACTTTCTTGCAGAGAGTTTCGCCCAGAGAAGGCGAATCTTGACCGGGTTTAGCCAGGAGTCTCTCGAGAGGGTGGCCGTATTGATGACATATGATTTGAACTTCGCATAGGATAATCTCTTGGTAGAGATTAATGATATGCATCCTTAGGAATGCGCGTTTCTCATGAGAAGATTCCTTCCCCTGCTCATCCTGAATAGCGCCACTGTGTAGCAAAGCAGGCAGAATGTTATACCAGGCCATTCTGGATATAATGTGGGTAAGACTTGATGTGATTTCATCTGATCCAAGTTCTGGATCTGTAAGTTTNCTAATCTTCCATATTAGTGATTTGTTCCATTTNNNCATCTTCAGAGATAAAAAGAAACAAATTACCTGTAGACAAAGGCATAGCCCCGCCCATGGGATAGCTGCGTCGGGAAGATTACAGATCGCCGACTTGATGATATCTCTTGCCGGCTTGCTCATACCAAGTTGTTGATTTACATCCTCGGAAAGTTTGCTGCCATTAGAGTCGAGACAGGAAGATATAATCTTGCTTGCTTTTTGCTGCCTCTCAGAAGGGCTAAGAAACACGAATCCCTCAGCTTCTTGGTCAACCGTAGGCAGACTTGTTGACAATACAGAAGACTCTGCTTTTAGACATAGTTCTATGACTTTCTCATAGAATTGAGTTTGTTGAGGAGCTTGAGATTTGGCCATGTCATATGCCTCATCCCAAAGACTCGAGATAACTGGCGAGGCAGATGCCATAGAGTCTGTTGTGAACAGTTCTGTAAGCTTTGATGATTCATCTTTTTCAACTTGTTGCATCTCTCCTATGTTGTCTTGATCCCATTCTTCCACATGTTTGTGTTCCTTTGTATCAATAGTCAAATACTTAGGATTCTGAATAGCCGACGGAGTTGAGGTGTCATCTTGAATAGCAATACGATTTGCTGTTCGCAACTCTTCACGCTCCCTTTGATTCGGCTCTGGCGCCATGTTACTCAAATTGGAGAATGATGATAACCCAAAGGAATAATTTGTAGGCTATGGAGCAAGTGAACAATGACTTCAAATGCTTATATCTTGAGTGACTACTACGGGAACCCAATACACGTTGCAACCAAGACCTAGGACAGGCAGGAGTTGACCGGGTCTGGGGCAGATACCCCATTAACCCCAGGGTGTGGCCTCGGATGAGGGGTAAGGCCTTTTGTTACCGTTGGTCGTACAAACAGTACTCCGTGTAAACTCTTTTTAATTGGAAATGTAGTTACCCGTCGTCGGAAATGATGATCCACGTAGACCACGTAGATGATTCGGGAGATTTATCCAATCATACAACGAAAGTCTCTCACCGCCTGATTGCGATGAAGGAGTGGTAATATATAACTGATACGTGGCTCTCGGGAATTGTAGGAGGTCATGATCGGTCTATGTAGTACTAGCCGTCCTATTGTTATACAAACAATAAACACCACAACTATAAATAGGCCATAATTCGCAAGATACTGGTCTACATGCGTCATTCTCACCTAAGAATCGCCAAACACTAAAGTTGATCAATCGTCAAGCTCATTCGAAGCATCTTTACAAATTATGGATTTAACGGACTTTTGCGATTTGGATAAAGAAGATCCATCGACAAAGTTATCCTTTGACCTCTATGAAAACCTGAATCATGAAGCAACTCAACAGTCAGGTAGTCTCAAATCTTATGGAGTCAAGGAGCAAGGCGTTGCTCTCTACGACCGCAGAAAGTCAGGGCACCTTGTGACGGTAGAACGCCTTCTCTGGGTTGATGGATTTGAACAGTCAACCGTGGATGGCGAGAGACCTATAGCCGAGCAAGAAATGACTCTTGTTGTTCTCAAGATTGTCCTTGCACCACAGGACCCAGACACGAAATTCTGGTATATGAAGGCGTCTCTGACTTTTGAAGATATGGAAAAAAGTGGCATGAACGAACCTCAAGTTCAAGCCTGGGCGCCCTATAAAAATTTGGAGATATGGAACAAGACAGTGGCTCATCATACGAAGTCTGGCAAGAAAGAAGGAAGCCTGGAAGTTGGTCATTCAGCGGCCAGTGCAACTGGCAGTTGGAGCGGCGAAAGCGAAGTGTCTTGGGACCGAAGGTTCTTTGACAAGGGGCGCTCCAACGCGACGTTAAACCAAAAGACGGGAAATCGGAACGGTGTGACTTGGGTTGTGGACCAGAACAAGCTTGAGAAGGCCGGTGTTCCCCAGGAGCTGTGGGTTGCCGTTCTCTTATCGCGACCAACACGGGAACCATACCTGGCAACGTTTGAGATTGACGCCCGAGTGAACACGACGGATGATGTTAAAAATAAAACAAAGACGTTCTTTGGTTTCGGTCCAGATAATACCGTGCTTTTCAAGGTAACTCCATGGGTTAAAGAGGTGTGTTGCTATGAGGGCAAAGACATAAAGAAATGTATCGATATCAACAATCTAGGTGTATTGAGATCTTCAGACGATTCTACCATGTTGGATATGAAATTGGGCCCAAAGTATCAGCTCGAGGCTACGGCTCTGGAGAGGCCAGGTGACAGTTGGGCAACAACGGACGTTTCCAAGGACAGTCAATCGAAAACCTCGCCAGTTTCCAAGGAAACTCTGGTTCAGATGGCAACCCCAGCTAAAGAGCCAGCCATCTCAGTCGCGACAGAAACTATCCAGCCATTACCGCAGCTGAATCTTCCTCCCTTGGTTGTTGGTTGGCATAGCCCAGGCTCGATGGCGAACATGGACTCAAATCGGCTGACGGGATTGGAAGAGCGCATGGCCCGGCTAGAAGCTCGGCTACACGAGCAAGATTCTACGATTATCGCGTTGCAGCAGAAACTGTTGGAAACGGGGCGTGGCGGGCGGTCTTGAGGTACGGTAGACTTGGCATGTTGATGCTTAGCCAATTAGATGAATGTTCGGGAACTGATAGGATACTCGCATTAGGTCCTTTAATATATTTGTCAAGTACTCCGTATGTAAAACTATGTTGTACACACTATATGATCAGAAAGATGCCCAAGTACTACTTCAAAGTGTGACACTGGTGGTGCCTGATGCCATATTGGGCTTGTCTATTTTGCTTTCACCCATACAACGATTCGGCGATTCCCCTTAGAAAAAAAAAGCATAATAATTACAACTAATGAATTGGCTTGGCCATTAATTCTGCGTATTACAGATTTTTCATTTTCATTTTATTCTTCCCCATATGCTTGAAAGATTGAACTCTCAATCCAACAGAGAAATCACCCCAACTACCTTCATGCCCAAAACTACCTCCAGCAAGATTCCAGCAGGATTCCAGCAACATATTACGATTACAGCACCATACGAGTGTCTCTAGATCCAATAATGCAATCCTATGAATGCGAAGATACTCGTTTCACTGAAAAACTATTGGAAAAGTTCAATTCCAAGGAAGAAACATTGAACAATCGTGTCCGTGGCTTATACGGGCAAATCAGCAAACTTATTGATCGTGATCTCAAACAAGATCTGCCGGAAATATTATATGGTACAGAATGTCAGATCAAAATCTCACTAGAGAATGCAACAGACAAAGGCATAGACGACTGCATACTCTGGTCAATTCTCATGCTTTCTGTGGAGGATTTTGAACCGACATCACTTCGAATCATTCACATCATACTTGATATAGCACCCCATCTATCGTTTCAATGTCTCCAGGACCCTCCTCGTGATATTTCTGGTTGGAACCAAGAGAGTGTAACACGGCGGTGCAAGGCAAAGCACTCATTTAGCGGGAACAAAAGAACAACGCCGTTTCACTCTGCGGCCGAAAATGGACATAGTGAAATAGTTGCGCATATGTTAAACCGGGGGAACAGCCTCCTTTCCACTGCGAGTGGGGGCTTAGATCCCCAAAACTTCCTCAAGATTCTACAGCAGCCAAAGCCGGACCATTCGCATGCTCATTCTGCTCTTAGTCTCGCTGCGATGAATGGCAAAGGACTGGAAACCGTCAGAATTCTTCTCAAATATGACCCACATATTGCAATCAGCCCAACCGACAAGACATTCGAGACAAGCTTGAAAGATGGGGATGATGGCATCGTGGACGCATTCTTCGCATACAAGGACTTACAAAAGCAGTTTATCACAGCTCAAAATATTATTATGGCGCTGGATAATCTGAGTCAAAAAACACCAAAGGAAGGAGAGGAACCTGAGAACCATATGAAGGTCGCCTGCACGTTGATCAGCCACGCTCCAACAAAGGAAGAAATCAATAACGAGGTTGTCAAGAAAATTATCCAACTCAATTTGAGGCGTGTGTGGGAGAGTAGAAATAAGAACGTCGAGCTAGAAATCTCTGGATTTCTTCATATCGCTGTCCAATGCCAAAACGCTGAGTTTGTAAAGATGTTCATGGATGAATATCCGGGGTCAGTTCTTAAACAAATTAACAAGAGATATGCCCTTTGGCATAACAACTTTTTGTCCTCTACGCAGCGTCGGAGCATGGAGGATTTACAGAGCGAGGCAAATCGCAACATTCGTGAAATGTTGGTCACCAGAATCATCAAAGGGAACCCAGCTTTGAAGATGCAGCAGCTTTTGCAAATTTTCCGAGGCTCTGAAGGTATGTCTATCCCTTGTATCATANNNTTCGACCACAGAAATAATAATGAGATCGCCGAGCGACCTTGCAATGTAGAATATGGTGAGTTTATCATGAATAATGGCTCAACCCCAGCAACCNNNCAAAATCTAATCGTTTGCGTTGAAGAACTATGCTTTGACCTCTCCCGTTTCAACTCGAAGAAATATCCAGTGTCTGATTTCGTGCGATCACTCATCAACCACCAAGACAACCCAGATCTGCTGTCATACGAGCATACTCTAAAATACGCCGAGTTTCCTAATTTGGACGCCAAAGATGACGAGAAGGAAGTATTCGGTGACGATGTTCATTATGAGCACGCCGAAGTCTTTCTTATCCTCGACTGGCTGAGAAATGATAAGAAGGTTCGCGAGATAATCGAACTCACAGTGCCGGACAGACTTGTGAATCCACACAACGAAGTCAAGATAGGAAACTACGTCAAGATGTTTCAAGTCCAGGTTCTCAATTGGCGGTTCCTAGACCTCTCTATTACAGTCTTCCCTGATCAAGAAACAAAAGAGAGGATTAAAGAGCTTCATTTATACGCAAGTGGTAAGAGAGCGGCTATCAGCCATTGGACGAGCGAGAATGGTATCTTGACGCTTCCCAATGTGAGTACCGAGTTGATAATTCAGTTTTGAAATGTGCTAACAAGGGATATGGATTAGCTTACAAAGCTTGAGATTCATATCATACAGGTTGGGAGATTGCTACCTACGTTGTTGTTTTAAATGACTGACTTTTGTGCGTAAGGACTTGATGACGAAGGAGAATTGCTACTCTACAACTCAATTCATCAGACAAGGGTTTCAAGCCTTGGTGAACGATATAAACAAGAAGAGGAAACAAAATGACCGAGAGGAGCTGAAAGTGAACTGCAAGCCTGATTCATGGAATCCTGCGCAAATGAGGTTGGCAGACTTAGAGGAAATGTAAGTGTCATCTCTGTGCACATGTAATTGCTGTATGGTGAACTACTGACGCTTAATTGCCTCCAGATCTGAACGAGCTGTACCTAAACTGTCTCGCTTCATAAAAAGCTATCGAGACTATGTACATGATTTAAGAGCACACAGCAAAAAACATATATTTAGGCCTATAAAGGTCGCACTGATTGATAATGGCGTTCTCAGCATCTCGCCACGAGCTGAGAATCTTTGGGAGCACTCGAATCATATACATACATTCGACAAGTTATCAAACAATGGGGCCTTCCGAAATTCCAACATGAATCACCAAGGCGAAGACTCAAAGGACCAAAGTAACGATTTTAAGTCAAATATTAGAAAAGAGACAGAAAACCACAAGACCTTATGGTCTCGCATTAAGGGCGGCAAGTCTTTCGTGGAGGACAGTTCTCGAGTTAGCCCATGGCTATTCGCGTCCAATCCACATGGCACACAAATGGCGAATTTAATATGTGCCATCGATCCATGGTGCGACCTCTACGTGGCCAAGGTTACTGAGGGTAGGGCTGGAATAATGCCTGCAAGGGTTACAAGAGTATGTGCAATCCAAATCTTTCTAATTTAAGTGGTCTGAATAAGAGGCTAACCCTTAGTGTCTCCTTTACAAAGGCAATTCGATGGGCAATGTCTCAAAATGTTGACATTATTTCGATGAGTTTTGCTATTTCAGAGAAGACTGATGAGCTTGAATTAGCTTGCAATGCCGCAGCCGCAGACGGTATTATTTTGCTTTGCAGCACCCATGATGAAGGCCTCGGAGTTTCCACTACATATCCAGCGAGCTTCCATAACACTATTACGATTACTGCTTGCGACGACTATGGGAAAGTACTTCGCCCTGGGCCTTCAAGCGATACGGGCTCCTTTCAATACAAAGTCCAGGGCCAGTCGGTGGCGGCAGGAGTCATTCCCTTTTTGGACTCCGATGACTATATTTCAGGAAGTTCTGTTGCCACAGCCATCACTGCAGGGTTGAGTTCATTAATCTTGTCTTGCGATAGAATCGCCAAGTATGATCCAAAGAATAGGACGAGCCAAAGCACCCAAAGTGATGACTCTCCCAAAAGTGCTCGGCTTCAAGGGCAGAATAAATACAACATGACCACTGTAACGAATCATCTAAAAGCGATGCTAGCGAAGGAGAGTAAGGATTACATCTTATTGGAGAAGTTTGCTGAAATCAACAAGAAAATCCAGGATGGACGGGACATTGACGCCGAGGAGATTATCAGCTCATACTTTCAACAAGGTAAGTTTAGCGAGGAATAACTGTCAGGTCGAGACACTGTTGTTTTGTATGCGTTGGAATGGTAGTTGCGAGTTCTTCTTTCATTCATATTTTGCAAATAATAAGTTTCATTTTGCTCTCATTCCTAGCTCCATGATGCAGAAACTGGCGAAATTCACAGGTACTCACATAGCCGTATCTAGGTCGTTGCCAACTACATAGCCCATCTAAAAGGGTTATGACGCAATGTGTGATAACCAAAAAGCCAGCATCATCAATAGCCAATACTCATGAGTAAAATGCAAATTTAAGTAGTTCAATCAAAACATTATGAACCTGCAGGACCATAGTTGATGCACCACAGCCTCAGATCTAAGGGGTAATAGAGATAACCCTACTATACACGCAACTGGCCATATTACAGATCAAGATAGGAAAAGATGCTTGTTTCTATTAGAAAGATCTATATCAGAGACATTTCATGACATCATGATTGAGATACCGACTTGGAACTCAGGTGACCAAACGACTGGCACCGCCAGTCCCACCAAGAAGTCTAAAAAGTAAGGAAACCCGATTATCACGGAAAACGACGGAAACCCTAAGAGGTCCCAAATATGTTATCCTGGATAGATAGCACAATGATAAGAGAACGGCCTATGGCTTGAAGATACGGTGGTACCTTGCTGACGCTCAGCTATCTCTAGATCCGAACGAGCTGTCCCAAAATTTCCTCGTTTTATAAAAAGCTATTAAGACTACGCATTAGTACACAACTTAAGAACAGGCGTAAATTACGACTTTAAGCCAATAAAGGTCGCACTGATCGATAATGATGTTCTCAGCGTCTCGTCTCGAGCTGATTTCGTTACGAGAAAGAACAATAGGTGCTTGTGGATTCTACTGCCATACACGAATTTACCTACCATTAACGGTAACCTGTTGAGGCATAGGAACGTTATTCGTATAAATTGTGAACTGTTTTGTTCTAATCCGGACCATCTTGTCCACTATATAAAGCGACACCCTTCGTCCTGAAAATTCTCATCATTGTTTGGTCCCAGTGTAGATCAGAAGGTAGCCAATTGGATAGAATAATGCTTTTACTCATCCGTTCGATTCACTTATCTTTGCTATGATTTTGAATAGCTACGAAGTAGTAAATGCAGCACATCAACACACGCCATGGCTGGCCGTCCTGTGCCTTAAGATGAGGCAAAGACGTTATTCGTATAATAGAAGAAGTCACACAACAGCATATTATACTATCAGAGATATCTGTAAACAAACTGTTGAGTATGCAGCAAGCGAATTCGCCCTTGCAACTTGGGTTAGACACATCTCCCTAACCATCGCCCCAGTACCTCCAAGAGCCAAACAATGAAGCAGAAAATTAGAAACCCGACTAAATCCAACAGCTCGTCTAGCAGTGAATCTGAAGATACTTCCAACATCCTCGGAGGAATGCTCTTAACATGCGCATTAACGATGAAGCGCCACTCCAGCCCTAGAAGGTAGCCTAGGGATGTCTCGCCATCTATCTCCTGTCGTAACGCGAGAGGTCTCGATCGCCATTCTTTAGATTTATCTATCATACCTTGTCTATCATAGTATGATGCGGTATGAGCCATAGCCAACATCGAGCTGGCGCGCTTCTCTCCAAAAATGTCTTGAATTAAAGCCAGAGCTTTCAGTGCAAGCTTCTCGGCTTCTTCAAACTCTCCATTGAACGCATAAATTAATGCGAGCGTCTGAAGATCAAGATTGGTATCAAAATGTTTCATCCCAAAGAGCCCCTGCTGCGTTGAGAGGATTCTCTTTTGAAGGACCTTAGCTTTGTCATAATGTTTTTGGCGAATATAACTAAATGCAAGTTCCCTCATACAGTCCAGCATTTCTGGGTCTTTTTCCCAATCAATATCCTGTTGTAGCGAGAATAGTGTATCGCTAAGCTTCTGAGCTTTGCTAAGCTGGCCCGTGAAATAATATGTTTCTGCAAGCCTCCCCGTTGCAATAATTGTAGCAGGACCTTTTGCTCCATGAACTTCATAACATAATGCGAGAAGCTTGGCCTTAAGCTTTGCACTTTTATGATATAGCTTTTGGTCATCGTATAATGATGCGAGTCGACCCATGGTAGAAATAGTATCGGGATGTTTCTTTCCAAGAACCTCCTGTTGAAGTACAAGTTGTTTCACTTGAAGTTTCTCGGCCTCTTTATATCTCCCTCGAGACGCGTATATACGCATAAGTTCGCTCATACTCTTGATGGTATGCAGGTGCTTCTCTCCAAAAACTTTTCCGGATAAAGCTAAGGCTTCTTTGGCAACCTCTTCAGCTTCTTTAGGTAGTCCTTGTTGGTTGTATATTATGGCGAGCTTGAAAGTACCAGATACTACATGAGGATGATCCTCGCCGAAATTCTTCTTCTGCAAGCTGATTTGTTTCTTTGTTACATATTCTGCCCTTGCATTGAATCCCCCTATCAGGAAATAAGCTGTGACTCTTCCCAAACAGTTAGACACTTTAGTCACATCCTCCGAAAGTTCTGCCCAGTCGCTAATTCGCATCGCATGCGTTGCATATTTCTCACATAAGCGCAATGTCTCGGGTCCGAGTGTTTGAGGAAATAGATTTGTAATCACTCTCAGAGCGGCGCTTGAAAAGTATGTTTCTAATGTGTTGTCCTCTATGTGAAGCCGATATCGAATGGCGTCTTGTACGAGCTTATGCATATCAAAGCTTGGCTCATCATCGTCATTTTCTGCTTGACGTGCGCTGATAAAGGAGAGTTCCTTTAATCGAATAATGACCATTTGTAGTTCCCCTTCTTCGTTCTCAGATGGTTTCCCTTGCTCTGATTGATCAGAAGTCGCTGATGCCGTAAGAATCACTGGAAGTGGAATGTTCTCATTGTCGACATATGCGATTGTGTGGAGAACCTTGTAAGTTGTTTCGCTCTCCTGTCGAATATGCTGAATCGAGATGTTCCACGTCTCAAGGATGCTGTTTGAGACATCCGGCCTTCTATGTTTGTCATCTTGAGTCTTTCCAAACATTTCCCATCTGCCTCTACCTTCCAGAAGTTTTGACAGGTATTTCTTGATTGGCATTGAAGTCCTCCGCATGTACGAGCCTGCTTGCGAGATGGCCAAAGGGAGCCACTGAAGCTCTTTAAGCAACAGCCTGGCGTCTTGAGTCTCATCATCTTTAATATTTTTATTCCTGGTTAGAGCGAGTAATTCTTCCGCTTCTCCGTTGCTCATGTGAGAGACTTGAACACCTCGGCGCGGGCCAGCTAGTGCAACTATTTGTTTGTCGCGGCTGGTCCATAGAACAGTCCCTCCAGGGCCTCGTGGTATGTACTTGAGCAAGCTCTTGCTCTGATCCGCAACACCAACACCAAAGCGTGTCACGTCATCCGCATTATCGAGTATTAGAAGCCACCGTTGCTGTAATTCAATACGGTCACGCACTGCTAGGAACAGGTCCTCATCGTTGACTTGTGTGTTCAAGCCGAGCTTTCTGGCAATTGTTTGACAGTCTCGCGCGAAACTTGTTTCGTTGTCGGCATGCACCCAGAAGATAGCGCAGGTAGGATCAGCACGGCTCCGACCATAAGCGTAGTCGAGGGCAATTTGGGTTTTTCTGTAATGATATTGTCATTAGGCAACCGGCTTGATTTCATCTCGAGATATTGCGTAAGTGTCAATACACTCACCCTGACCCACCAAGACCCCATAGAGCGGCGTCACAGTATTCGCCCTCTTTAGAAGGCGACAGCAGCTTATCGAGTTGGGAAACAATCTCTGGCCTATGAATGACATCTTCGTTGCGGGGGAAAGGAATCACGTAGTATGCTTTATGCAATCCTTGTGAGCTATAGTTGTGAATGACTGTCTTATCGCCCTGGTGGATTTTGGTGTTAGGCCCAAAGGCATTGGAAGATACACTGCTATCAACGCTCATTTTTTCATCTGGCACTCGGCGTCTAATTGAGTGTACAAAGGACGATGGGCGAACCGATGGGCGAACCGATGAGATGCAGGGGCTTTTATTTCAGCCGCATGGGCGTTCCAAGTTCGCCGACTTTTTTTTCCCGCCGCGCCCTGCATGAAGCCAACAAGAAATGGCTTAGTGCCCTGAATCCATGTCCTCAGAAGATATGGCCATAGGTTCAGCTTCATTATTGATCTTAGTGGACAAGAAGAAAAGGGGGAAGGGGGACAAGCAAGCTGTTGAACGAAAATGGAAGAATTTGGCAGGATTCAAGGTGGTTCAGTTGACGCCGCCGTATGTGCTAAGAACGTAACAACAAGACGGGCCGCCTTATTCAATTGAATGCTTGTAGTCTTTACTAGGCCAGTCCTGCACAACTGATGGCTGCCTAAAAACTAAACGAGGCTGCAAAGGAGATATAGGTCGACATCAATGTTGCAGATGTCGGAGCCTTGATAACTTTCAGGCTTTTTGGTCTACATGCTTTGGTCGTGTCAATGAGTATTGTACTGATTACGTTCGAGAACTGTGACTTTAAGTAGTTGAATGACTAGAGTCTAGAGAACATGTATTTTGGGTCATTTTCAGGCCCAGGATGGACTGTTCCTGTCGAGGTGGATGGTAACTTGAGTTGAGGCTGAGATGCATGTACACTTGCGTATCCACCCATATAAAATTCGCATTGAGTTACATGTATGTACGCACTAAGATGCGGCTCTCGTGCGGCTGCAATACTCATGTTGCTTGTCCGATTATAACTATCGGGCATCGAATTTTGATGCAACAGGTGTAAGACAGTCTAAATACATTTCCTCTTTGCATTATTCGCTGCCTATCCACAAATACGAAGCTGCCTTCGATAATGACAATACAAGCTCACCACTTACACAGGTGTAAAGTATCTAGTATGCAACCTTTTCTTGGAAGATATGTGTCATGATAAAGAGAGCGTTGAGCAGCCGCCAAGACCCCTCGTCTTCGCTGATGCCTATTTTACCTTACCACGAGATCATTGGAAGTCTCTCTGGGCAGAGAAGTCCATAGCCAAATGTGGAAAGTCAAATTTGGAGATGCAAGATCCCTTTGCCGGAAGTAGTGAATTGGCCACTTAAACAAATCTACAGAATCTCGATCTTGCTTACTCATTAAGCATATCTTCTCTGTGATTATGTGGTGCGGAGCCAGGTGATTTCTTTTACAACTATTATGTTCAAAGAGAATATTAAAATGTTGCCTCACTAAATGCCGGAACAGGCCACCCCTGAGTCCCCAACTCAAAACTTGAGTAAACACTCCGAACAATCGTTACGCATTCTATACAGGAAGCCGCCTTCAATTACAAGAAACACGGGAATAAATCGCTGTGGTTAATACCAAGATCATCTTGAAAGTCCATCGTCCAAGACAATGCCACGGCTAGCTAAACTTCAGCGTCCACATCACCCGCATCACCCGCAAAATCCATTATCCACTGTGGCCACAGCCGTTACGCATAGACAAAGTGGATCGTCGGATATCTCTTAATTATGATTCCATTGTAATTGTACAAGTGCCTTAATTATAGCGAAAACGGCCCGGCTGTTGTAAGTCGGGCGGACGAATTTGTGACTCGTGTCCGGCAGACTCGCCACACGCATGAAATCGGGCGACTACTCTATCGCTAGGTAGTGTTGTCTAGCTTCAAAGATCTAATTGGAACAGCAAAAAGTACGAAACTCGCAATGTAGAGGTAATGCCGAGGAATTGGAACAAACGTTACATCTCCTTCCTCAATTAGGGATGATCAAGTATAAAGTATCCCAAGACAACGAAACAAGAATCCTTAGTTCACCTCGAAGAACATATATCGCATCTCGTATTGTGATATTCCACGCCGAACCTATGAGAATCCAGTCCTTTCCTCCTGTCATGTCGTGCAACTCCCTAAGACACATCATATTTCCGCATTCGCGTCCGCGCAGCTTCCACGCCAAGTAATCAATGGCAAAACCTTGCACACGTGTTCGCCCATGGTATGACAATCCGAGTCACGACGCCGCCACGAAATCGGGCGGTTTGAGGCGAACGAACCGTGACTCCGAGGCCAAGTCATCCTCTTGTCTAAGGCATCTTATTGTCTAAGGCCGGCTTCTCGATCATCCAAGGCAGACAGACCAATAAAGGCCCCCGTAACAATTCATTATAGCTAACAATGAGCTCCAATAGCGTTGTGTGAGACCGTGCACGATACTGTGCCCCCGACAACGCCCGTTCCGTATTACTGGTATGCCGTATCTAAGCCGTCACGCGCCTAAAAATAGCTTCTGCTTTGGTGCTAGCAAGAGCAATGGAGGACAGTGTGTGTGTTTGTGTGTGGAAGAAATCAGGCTTCCATTCCCTCTATTTCCAAGTTATCAATTGATGAATTTTGTTGACGGCCAATCCCAGGCCGTAGAGTAGCATCCCTCCCAAAACGCCATAGTAAATAAACGCTGCGCTCATATAACAGGCTTTTTGTATATACATATAAATCAAGTCTATCGGGCTATCCGCCATTCGTAGTAGACGAGGTTATCAAGATTGAGTGAGAAGTAACACTCTGGTTGTTTTAGAGTCCCATGAATATTAACTACCAGGGTACGATGTTAGCCACCACGTTCCGAACAAAGTATAAATGACATCGGGCCGTCGTAAACTAAGTTTGAGGCTTCAAAGGTCAGGCGAGCAAGACTTACTTGCTTAGCTCCCGCCCATGGCGGTAAGGGATCGACACCATCGCCAGATAACGTTGGGTCATCCTCTTCGGGAGATGGAGACGGTGGCCGTCGGGATGCGATAGCCTTTTCAACGGCATATGATGTCTCGTTTCCATTCGTCGGCATCCATTCGTTGTTCACTGTGCTGAATCGGCCGAGCAGAAAGACATTCTCCGTCTCCTTGGTAGGGGCTGGCGCGCTGATTCCCTCCGCCTCCGGGTTGGAGGTTGGAGTCAATTCACCCAGTAAAGAGTTGCCGCCTAAGCCCATGCCAAGTGGCTCCAATGAGTCGAGTATAGAGTCCAGCAGAGGCATACCGTTGTACGCTTGCGCAAGATGCTCGTCGGTGAAGAAGTGTTGGTCGATGCCTGGTTTGTCAGGCGCGGTCGTCGTGGACGGGTATTCATCCCATGTTGATGAGGACGGCATCGGGCCGGCGAGTCTGGAGGATGAAGCATAAGTATCTGTTCTTAGGGTGGAAGTCCTCATAAGACTTGCCGGTGAATGAGCGGACACGACCGCAGTCAGGGCGGCCATGTCCAGCGGTGCCGATCCGCAGTTGTGGCAGACTGTGGGCGGCGAGTAAGAGTGAGGGTGAGGGTGATGGTGAGGATCCGATGATGATGATGATGATGATGGCATCTTGCGAGCGGCGCTGGCATTGGTTGCGTCACCGTCCGAGAACATGGCATCGTAAAACTGACAAAGCGCCTCCTCATCCGGCCTCACCGGGAGCGAGTCGGGAGATTCCGTGGCCTTGGGCTGCTGGGCGAGCCGTTTATGGGCCCTGCGCTTGCGTTGGGAGGCAACGAGTTGCAGCCGGCGGCGCTGAACGCGCTCCTCGGGCGTCAGGTTGAGAGACGGCCGGCCTCGTTTCACCATGATATCGTTGGCGATGGTTGGATTTTGGGCCGAAAAAGTAAAGATAAAGAAAAAAACAGAGATTGGGTTCGACTCCCGGCTTGTAGGGTATGACGAAAGTCGGGGTAGCCGGGAGAAGCTCCGGATCCAAGGTTGAAGAAAAAAAAGAGGGGTATCGCGGATGGCGGGCGGCGATTGGCTGCGGAGATTATTCAGCGCGTCCCAGCATCAGCTCCAGGGCTCCAGCAGCTGCTCCCTGCATCACAGTGGAGGCAGCACATGCGCACTGTGGGTATCTGCATGCGCGGGACCACCAACAGCGCGGATGGCAGCTAGCAGATGTGACTCGTCATATCGGCGTCACAGTGCGATCTTCCAATTGGACGCGGGCCCGTCACTTATCTCTGCCTTACCTAATTCTATCGCCTGTCCCACTTTGGCGCTCCGACTTTCGCCATGGTCGCGAGGCAGAGATAAGTGAGAATGGCGGGCTGTGATTGGATGGGAGGGAGACGACGGGCTGCGAGATTAATGAATAGCCGGTGATGGTGACGTTTTGCGCATGGCTGGGCGCTTTTTACTGATGAGTACTGTGCGGGCTGCCAATCAGTCAATCAATCAAATCATCAATAATCTGGTTTTTGGTGGTGCTAGAGCAATAGTAGCAATAGTAGCAGCAGAGGAAGTACTTGGAAACTCCACCAAAAACCAGTAGTTGTGTCGATGTGATGGGGATCCGACGATGTACTCATCAACGAGCAAGCTTAAGGTAAGATTTGAGTTGCGGTTGAAACGAAGCGGCGTTGTTCTGTTGGGACCGGTTGATGAAAAGTGTCGACGATCCAAATATGAACTTCAACTCTTGTCTTCTTTATTCCAATCAATCCTCACCTTCCCCCCTTTTTTTCTGCCCGTCCGTTATCTTCCCACCGTCGATCGCCTCCCTCAACGTCGCCAAAAAGTCAGTTCAGCAATCGCTCCGTCTTATCGCCGGTACGTCGCCGCCAGGTACCGCGCCGACCGCCTTTGTACCTTGTGAGTGAGTATCCCTAACCGGGATAGTACGTCGCCGCCAAGTACTCCGTAGGCGGTGGCCACCCCCGCTTTAAATCAGACTGTGTGCAGCTTCAAGCCGCTTCTGGTTGGCCTGGATGCCCCATAGCCAATCCAACTGCCCACTTGGCAGAAGCAAGAATCAACTTGCAACTCCAAAGCCCTCAAACAACTGGGAAGCGTGACAGCATCGCAGCATCTTCAGTCAGCTTGCCTTTTTCCTTTCTCTTTCTCTTTGTCTCCCTCTCACTCTCGCATTCGCCTCATCCACCTCATCCATCGACCGCCCGCCCTTCGACTTACTTTCCCCGTTGCTCCGACGAGCCGCAACCCCTCGACTCAGAATTGCACGCGAGACGATGCTGCCGTGAGACCTCTCGCCTCGACCAGCGCTGTGACTCGCAGTCTCGAGGCCTTTCCTCTCCATCGACTCTCCCCGCCTCGCCTTCGACAGAGCAGCAACAACTCAACCTGTCTCCCCGTCGAAGCGCCCGCCTCGCCTCTCCTCTCATCTGCTCCGCCCATCATGGACGGCCAGCCGCAGCCGCAGCCGAAGCCGGCGCTTTACACCCATCTGTCTCAATTGTCGTCGCTTCCCTTGCGGACCGCCAACAGCACGCCCACGGCTTCTCCTGGCCTCTTCAGTCCCGTCGCCAGGCACCCTCATATGCCCACTCAGTCCTTTTCCGAGAGCAACACGCCCGCCCCTTTGTTCGACAGCCCCTACTTGCACCCGCTGCAGACCCACCGAGTCCGAGAGTATGTTTTGACCAGGATTTCTTCTCTTTTTCCTTTCCTGCTGCAGTCGCCCTGCCATGTCTGTGGCTTGTATGGTTGTTCAACGCCACATATGACCCTTGACTGGCCGGGCTGCTTTGCAAATCAGGATTCTACCACAGAACACAATTCTTTCTTGGACCAGTCAACTAACCACTTTTCTCTTCTTCTCTTCGTGTAATAGGACCCATAAGGCTCTCATCGATTCCGACACTGCCACCGGCCGCAAGTCCATCAATCAGTATGACATTATCGAGGAGATTGGCCGTGGCATGCACGGCAAGGTCAAGCTGGCCCGCAACCTCGAGACCGGTGAAAACGTAGCCATCAAAATCATTCCGCGCTTTTCCAAGAAACGACGTCTCGGCAAGGTCACTGCCATGTCCCCCCAGGATAAGACCAAAAAGGAAATCGCCATTCTCAAGAAGATCAGACACCCCAACGTTGTCGCCTTACTCGAAGTCATTGACGATCCCGAGCTTAAAAAGATTTACATGGTACTGGAACACGTTGAGCTGGGCGAGATTGTGTGGCGTAANAAGGGACTACCCCATATCTGCTCGTACGAACGGAGACGATCCGAGCGCGAGATGAATGGAGAGCCCGCTACCGCCGATGACATGCGGTGGGATCAGTTACTCGAGCGCCGACAGATCATCAAGGAACTCAAGAGGGCCAAGATGGCCCAAAACAACAACAACCACGGCCATGAGTACTGGAGCAATGAACACGGCCCCGCAGACGACGCGAGCACCTTGAGCCCTTGGTCCCGTATCTCCTCCAGGGAAGACTTTGCTGCCACCGACGGTTCCGTATCCATGCCCATCTCTCGCCGCTCCTCCCTTGCCCCCTCACAAGGCTACTCCTTTTCCTCTTCGCCTGTGACGAGGGAAGAAGACGAATGGCATGAAGATGACCATACCACCCCCGGTCCCACCCCATCGCAGCCTCCNCTCTCCACAAGCGCGCTCGACGGAACCATGTTTGGGGCCTATACCAACAACGATGACAGAATGAGCTACCGCGAGCGATCTCCCAGCATGGCCGACTCCATCATTTCCCACATGTCCTCCATCGACTACAACGTTCATGCTCACGACCCCTTTGCTGACGACTTCTCCTATGTCCCTTGCTTCACCTTTGATCAAGCCCGGTCTGCCTTTCGCGATACTGTGCTAGGTCTTGAATACTTGCATTACCAGGGCGTTGTTCACCGTGATATCAAGCCTGCCAATCTGTTGTGGAGCAAAGACCATCGTGTCAAGATTTCCGACTTTGGCGTTTCTTATTTCGGCCGACCTATCCGTGACGGTGAACCCGACGATTTAGTGTCTGAGTCCGAGGCAAAGGACTTTGATGACGACCTGGAACTTTCAAAGACTGTTGGCACCCCGGCCTTTTTCGCTCCGGAGCTTTGCTACACCGACCCTGACCAGGCTCAGCCCAAGGTGTCTGAGCAGATTGATGTGTGGTCTCTCGGCGTGACTCTTTACTGCCTCATCTATGCCCGTATCCCTTTCCTGGCAGAGGATGAGTTTCAGATGTTCCGCAAGATTGCCACTGAGGACGTGTACATCCCGCGCAAGAGGTTAAAGCCCGTCGATCCCTCAACCTCGCCCACCGTAACCTCTCTCTACAAACGCCAAAACACTCATCCATATCGCGATGACAATGATCTCGAATACGAAGACGTGGATAATCTCCTGTATGACTTGCTGCGCCAGATGCTCATCAAGAATCCAGAAAAGCGAATCCGCCTCAAGGATATCAAGAAACACCCCTGGGTGCTCCAAGGCCTCCCCAACCCGAGATCATGGGCAGAAGAAACTGACCCGGCCAAGCCATCGAGTGGCCGCAAGATTCAGGTCGACGAGAGGGATCTATCCTCTGCCGTCGTGCCGCTCACCTTTCTCGAACGGGCCCGATCTGTTGTCAAAAAGGCCGTGGGAAGAGTCATGCATCCCTTGGTCGACCGCAGTGAAAGTCGATCACGTCGACGGGCTACCAGTAGTGTTGCCAGCTCCGGAGGTGATAGCCTGCCAAAGCCTCCTGTTCTCCCCGTTGCAGTCCCAGCTACGAATCCNCCCACTCCTTACCTCGATAGGCGCCGCAGCCTTCATCCAGAAGACTACTTTCCCAGCCTACCAGCCAGGGACGCCTTGTCAAGCATAGAGCTACGCTCTCCAGAGTCCGGGGCCGCTAGCAGCCGCGTGGAATCTGTCGTCTATGATCCAATGGCTACAGTTCTGCCGCCCCTGACCACCCAGCCGGCCACCGTCACCCGGGGGCGCTCTCACAGCGAGCTGGATGAGGCATCAACGTCCGAATTTCGCCCTTCTACCAATGGCGTTTCCATCCGCAACGGTGGAACCATACGTGCTAGAAACGTTGCACAATTCTTACCCTTGACTCCTCATACGGTGCCGCCCACCCCCTCCTTTGATAGGAATCCNCCCTTCCGTCCAGAGTTACCAAGTGCGAGGTCAGAGATCAGCGCCCTGAGAGAAGATTCAGTCCGCTCCCCTTCCGCGGACCGTGGTCTTTTCGCGAGCAACGACAAACGAGCCGCTCCTCAAGTTGGTCTGAATACTGCCGTGGCACCGGGGAACATTCCGGGCTTGCGAAGCACACGCTCGATGCGCTCTGTTGATCTGGGCAGAAATAGATACGGATACACGCAGCTGTCGTCCTCCCCTCTGTCTTCGTCTCCTCAACCCATACCCCCTTCGTCGTATCATCATCACAGGCATCTTCAGTCCGATCCAAACTTCCACAGTCGGTACCAGGAGCGTCCTACTACTGCCCACCGTGTAGACAATGGGAATGATATCAGGTCTCCCCTCACCCGGACTCCGGTCACAATGAGCCCTGAACCAGCCTTTTATGGCTCGTACGCAAGTGAAGATGGCTCTGCTGATATGGGTAGCCAATGGTCCCGTATTGCTCATCAAGATTGGCAATCCGAGGCCCCCTCACGAAGGGGCACTGTGGAAATCGCAAAGACTGCGAGTACCGACTCCATGGATCATCTCGGAACACCCCTGACAAGCCCAAGCGAAACAGCTAGCCCTGTCGCCGCATGCCCGCCTGCCAACAGCGCATCTCAGCGAATGCTAGTCTTTCAGTCCGATCCCTCGCTGCCGGCTCTCCTTAGCGGCGCCAGCTCTGTTTCGGCTGATTTGGAGGGTGAACTGCTGCTCAGACCGGGAAACGTAGACCCCCAGGCCACTTTCTTACAGACCAAAGACTCGCTTACTCCNCCCGCCTTGGGAAAGGAACCGGTCGGTGGCTTTCCCATTGACCAAGTCTTTGCGCACCACTCGTCCATGGAAGGCGTGCCGCTTCAAGTCAAGATTGACGGCCCACCAGCCTCGGACAACCATGCAACAAGCCATCAGCATCGCAAGCACGACGAGGAAGACAATGACGATGATAGTGATGAGGGCCTTTTGTTGATGGCCAAAGCTAAGAAGCGACCGCCAGTTACGACTAGGCACCGGCCCTTTGAGGCCAGGCGGCGCGACACAAACATGAGCACCGCAAGTGACGAAACTGCCAGGAGAGTCAACATTTCTCCGGAAGCATGATACGGCAAGACACACCTTTTGTCCTATTGGCGGCCAGTCACAGCATGAAATGAAGCGGGAAGAAAAATACATCTAGCCAGTTTCTTTTCTATTTCACAGGGGGGCTTTTACTTATAAGCGAGAATTAACTGGTGTGGAAGCGGAATCATCGAAGCGGGAAAAGGTATCGGATGGGCTAACACGACCACACACAACGAACCTGGTTGCATTATCAAATCATCATCATTATGATTTGCGGGGGATGGATCGGAGCTATCAAGGAAAGGCTGGAAGCCTTTTTCATTATTATCACCTTTTGCTCGATGGGAAACAATGGTGGGCGTTTTACATCTTTTTCACACTTTGCTTTTTTTTTCGCATTGCATAATGGCTTGCCGGCAAATGCACGCCCGTTATATCCCGGAACCTTTGGAGTGTTCTTTATGTTTTATTTTTTTATAATTTGTTCTTCCGGCTTTATTTTGCATTCGCTACGAATTTGGCTGGAACTTAGCTAGATTGGGTCTTTTTTTTCTTGTTTGTGTTTTTTTGTTTGCATTTTTATTATTATTCATGAGATTGATTATGGTGTAGTATGCTTATATGGAGCATGGAGCATGGAGCATTATGGGATTTTAAGGGGTGAATGACCTGACTGATATTGGAATGCCTTGCATGGGATAGAATGACTCTTGGAGGATGGTGATATATATATAGTTATATAATTTGTATGAGTTTGCATGGGTTTTGAGGTAGTTTTAGCTATGAATGGCATGTGTATGCTCAGCTCTTGGTCTTGAGTCTTTGTGATGGCTGTGTAGCCGCTTGAATAGTTATATGATTGCCCGCGTTTAAAGAAACATACTGAAGTGCTTACACAAAGAAATAAAGTGAGCACATATCCGCCCAACTTTCAAGAAGAACTGTATGAGTTATGAGTGATCACGCGTGAGATCGCCCAATCAATGCCTGAAACTCATTATGAGCCGAATATAGCATGGGCATAGGCATAGCCTCAGCATAGGCACCAATGCTGCAGATTCCCCCACTCTGCGGCAGCCTAACCTACCCGCATCTCAGAATTCATTTACCAGAATCGAATACATACTTGCTTCATATATATTGCTTGTTACATGAGATCTCAGATCGGATACGCCGCAGGAAAGTCGACCAGTGAGACTTGATCCGCTATGCGCCTGATCAACACGCAAACGTTCCAACTAAAGGACTTTTCATATGAAACCATTCCTCCATACGCCATCTTATCGCACACCTGGGGAGATGATTCCGAAGAGCTCACGCTGCATGATGTCAAAAATGGAAACATCGATAAACCAGGTGTTGGATCGATCAAACTCCGCGGATGCTGTGAACAAGCCCAGAAAGACGGGCTCAAATATGCCTGGATTGACACTTGCTGCATTGATAAAACCAACCTGGTAGAACTCAGCGAGGCTATCAACTCAATGTTTCGCTGGTACAACTGTGCCTCAGTTTGTTATGCCTACTTGTCTGATGTTCCCGAAGATGACAATCCCTCTGAGCGCGGATCCAAATTCCGCAGCAGTCGATGGTTCCAGAGAGGCTGGACTTTGCAAGAACTTCTCGCCCCTAAGCATTTGCGGTTTTTCAACACGAAATGGCATTTCATTGGCACCAAGGGCACTATAAGCAATGTGATTAAAGACATCACCCATGTGCCCCGACAATTCCTACTAGGCATCACAGGGCTGCACGTTGCGAGTGTTGCTCAACGAATGTCATGGGCTGCGCAAAGAGAAACAAAGAGACCTGAAGATCTCGCATATTGTTTGCTAGGCATCTTTGGTATAGCAATGCCGATGATATACGGAGAGGGTGGCGAACAGGCCTTTATCCGACTACAGGAGCAGATTATGAAGTCGACGAGAGACGATTCCATCCTGGCATGGGGCCTAAGCAACGGAGCCAACTATTCTATTATTAGCAACGAAGGCCTTCAAGATTCCATTGCGCATAGCACAGTCAAAAGCGAGAATGTATTGGCGACCAGCCCAAAGCACTTTGAACACTCTGGACAGATTGTCCGTCGGGAGCAGACACACGGTCAACTACAGTCACTCGACGTGTTTGGCGGCAACCTTCGCATCTCTCTGCCGCTATTTACCAGTACTACTACTGGTGAAACAATCGGGGTACTGAGTTGCGGACCTGCGTCAAACCCTCATCAAGCTGTTGGCCTCCCGCTTGTCAGAACAAGCGTGTTAGCATCCAATGAATACGCCAGGCCATGGGGGCGTCCCTCGGTGCTGCGGACGGTAGTTACAGACGGTGCTCCGCCTGAGCTCATCTATATCAAGAGTGATGGTCAGAAAGATATATCTATCGAGACGACTACCCAGTACTGGCTTTACGAGCACGAGCTGTTTTCCCAAATCAACCTGACATTAATTGAAGTGGAACCTCCGATCTGTTGGGATAAGCAGACGAATCTGATATCCCACACAAATACTGGCGATGATAGTAAACCAATCTTCCTACGATTACGCCATAACGAAGCGAAATCTCTGGATTTTGTCACGATGCTCGAAAAGGAGCAACACGAGTCTTACACAGAACTTCCGCGCGATTACAAGATGTGTAAGGTCTTCGCATGCACCAGAGATGAGTCACTACTAGAAATAACCGAGATCAAAACTCTTGGACGTATGTTTCCGAGACTTTTAGGGCGAGTAAAGGAAACGAGTGCTCGTAACGAAATGCTCCAGTTACATATTAGAGCAGAGCCTGCTGAAGGGGGCATCATGGTCATCACTCCCGACGCAGTAGAAGTAGAGGCTGATGGCACTACCAAACTGCTCGTGGACGCCGAGTTGATTCTGGATTTTAGGCAGCTCCTAAGGGACAGAAGCCAAATATATCCAAAATCTGAAGATATGAAAGTTAGATCAAAGACTTACGCCGAACGTTTACAACGAGCCAAGCAAGAGCGAATAGAGGTGGAGCACCAACTCAGAGAACTTGAGGCGAAGAAGAGAACCCTGGTGGAAGAGGAGAAAGACTGCGCTCGTGAGATGTACTATTTAGGCGAAGAACAAGCAAAGTTGGAGAAGAGACAAGATGTTTTGTCTGACCGGCTGGAGCATGCATATACTCAGCTGGAAGGAATGTCTGTCGACGACAACAATAACCAGCTTAAGAGAACGATATTTGAGGAGGCTCTAGAGAATGGCGACGCCGAGGTGGTGAGGTCACTATTCTACAAGCTGGATGATATGGCGGCCGTCAACGATGGATGGATACACCTGATCACGGCGTCCATCAGAGGTGATGTCGATGCGGTGCAGAGGGTTCTCTCAACTCGTGGATGTCAGGCTGACGGTACGGATACCGTATTTGGTCGGACAGCCCTCAGTTGGGCGAGTGGCAACGGCCATGAAGCCATTGTCCAGCTGCTTCTCGATGCAAACAAGGTAGATGTAAACTCTCGAGATCACAACGGCTGGACGCCGCTGAAATGGGCGACTGAGAAGAAGCACATGAATATAGCACAGCTTCTGCTTGACCAAGGTGCCACGCTTGATGGACCGCTTCGGGTTCACCGCGGTGTCATCAGGGCAATGGCCTTCTCTCACGATTCAAAGCTCATAGTATCGGGAGCAAGAGACGACATCAAGATCTGGGATACTTCAACGGGTCAATGCCAACAAACGCTGCAGGGTTACGGCGAAAGAAATGTCTCTTTTGTTATTTTTTCCCATGACTCGAAGCTAGTAGCGTCAGTGTCTGACGATTACCTCATAAGAATCTGGAATAGGGCGACTGGTCGCTGCCAAAATATTCTAAAAGGCCATGCAGATTTTATCAATGCAGTAGTCTTTTCACATGACTCGAAATTGATGGTATCTGGGTCAACAGATAAGAGTATCAGAATCTGGGATAGTGAAACAGGCGCATTCCAACGCCGACTACACGACGACACCGAGACTTGCTCAATCGCCGTTTCACACGACTCAAGTCTAGTAGTCACGGGCTCCTGGAACGGTACGGTGAAACTCTGGGATATGACAACAGGCCAATGCCTCCAAATACTCAGGGGCCATAAGAACTGTGTTTTATCCGTAGCTTTCTCTCATGACTCAAGACAAGTGGTCTCTCATGACTACGACGGTATCTTCAAGATATGGGACATGACGGGCGGATGCCAACAGACGATGCAAACCAACCTCGATGGGCACAGCCCGGTAGCCTTCTCACCCAACTCGAAGCTGGTGGTTTGTGCATCCGCAACTGCAAATGCCGTTGAGATCTGGGATAGTAAAACGGGTCAATGCCAAAAAACAATACGAGGCCCTGATCTTCATACCCATTCGATAGCTATTTCGCAAGACGCACAGCTCATAGCGTCATCAGTATTGCACAACATGGAAGGAAGAATCAAGGTCTGGGATAGGATAGTTTTATGATTAGTTCTGTTGTCAACCCATCTTCTCGACAGAGCATTGGAGACTCGGAGAAATAGAAACAACTGCAGATGAAGGTATAGGAAGAGAATCAATGTTTCAACTTAAGCACTTATATCCGCCGAACTCAAAGCTGAGCTCTTGAATACATTCATGAAGCCATAATCCTATCGACTTCTTCTATTTCCCTTTACACGCTTAATTGTCTCTTTCGAGTAGTTCCCTTGACGGGCATAATATAGCTGAGTACGAAATGATCCCATAGCTTAACAATGCCGTCCTTAATTGCACCGGGAGAACACGATGCTATGAGCTTCAAGTCTTTCGAGAAAGCCATTGGAGTAATATAATTATCCGGACCGTGCAGTTTCCTCAAGCATTCGCCTGTTGTGCTGTCCCAAATGTAAATAGCCTTCATCCACGCCAGTGACACCACCAACTTGGAGTCAGGCGAAAAGGCCACTAGAGCGACGTCATCGCGAAAGGAGCATTTCATCTCGAGCTGACATTGACCAGTTGCAACATCCCAGATCTTGATATAATTACTGTTCACTCCTGCGGCTATGCGCGTTGAGTCATGTGAGAAAGCCAATGTATTCACCCACAGCTCTAGCCCGCCCGCTCTCAGCGGATGCAGGCATTCGCCCGTTGCAGTATTCCAGATCTTGAGATGTCCGTTAGGAGTGCCTGAGGCAATCAATTTCGAGTCATGGGAAAAGGTCACCGTTCCAACGGAGTCATCGTGGCCTCGCAGCGTTTGTTGGCATTCTCCTGTTACGAAATCCCAGATCTTGATGGTCTCGTCATTTGACCCTGAAACTATCAACTTCGAATCATGCGATACGGCTAATGACTGAATGATTTTCGTGTGGCCCTGCAGGATTTGTTGGCAGTGACCTGTTGAAATGTTCCAGATCTTGATAGAGTAATCACTTGATCCCACGACCAACTGTTTTGAGTCATGTGTAAAGACCATTGCCCAGACGTAGCCTAGATCCTTCACATTTTGTTGGCTGTTCTGTAGAGTTTGTTGACATTCGCCTGTTGAACTATCCCAGATCTTGATGGTATCATGGAACGATACTGATGCCAGAAGCGTTGCGTCGGGAGAGACAGCTAATGCTCTGATAGCTTGGTCATGACCGCGAAGTATCTTTCCACAGCCAATCCAGGCACCTCTGTCAAGTAGAAGGCGTACAACATCTCCATGCCCCCTTTCAGAAGCCCAGCACAATGGCGTCCATCCATAAACATCTTCCGAGTTGACATCTACACCCCTATCGAGAAGAAGCCCCGCGACAGCCGTGTGGCCACCTGCACTCGCCCAGCTGAGCGCAGTCCGACCAAATATGATATCCTTGACATCAGCTTCGGATTCGGCAAGGAGAAGCTGCTGAACTGTGTTGACATCCCCTCTGCTCGACGCAGTGATTAGCGGTATCCATGTATCATCTAAAGCTGCCGCAGCAACAAGAAGTTTCACCACTGCCGCATCGCCATCCTCCACAGACTCTCGAAACAGCGTTTCAATTTCTTCGCGTCTGTCAAGCTGGAATTCATCGCGCAGGTCTTGTACCTGTAGCATCTGTTTGAATATATCAGCCTGAATCTTTTCGGTCTCTGTTCTCTCCATCCGTAGTTCATGTTTCTCTGAACTGTGGTGGTCTTCTTCTTCGAGTAGCTGCTTCTGTCGCATCTCAAGTTCTTTCATTTGCTGTTCCACAGCCTCCCGTTCACCCCTTATTAATTTTAAGTGACGCTCATGGCTTTGTAATTTGGTGTCTAGCTCATCTTCTTTTGCTTTTGTTTGTCTCTTTTCCCTTAGCAGCTCCGTGAATGCTAGAAGTACATCTACATGTAGTTTCTCCGAGCTTTCGGGTGCGTCTACCATCATGTCTGAAGGAGAAGCCATATTTTCAAGGTTGAGAGATATAGTAAATTGGGGGAATAAATATTGGATGATCGGATTGAGTGATATCCCATTGGCTAGGCTGCAAATAAGTGAGGAGAAGATGATGCAACTCAGCCGTGCCAATGCATGTTGGGTCACCTCTTGCAGCTCATCACGTCTCAAGCCGTTTAGCCGCACCAGTCACATCCAGCCTCTACACGGAACCGCCACTGGTGGGATCTTTTGAGGCATTTGCGTTTGGTGCCTGTACAAGATACGGCTGCAGGATGGCAGACGTGGGGGACAGACTGTGATTGGACGAGACGCATCCGCGGAGCGTGCGAGTATACGGTTAAATAGCAAACAGGAGATTTTGAGTCAAGAAAACAAATCAGCTTAAGGTATTGATATCTGCACTACTTTGAATTGCTGTATGATGTGTCGAGTGTATAAATGGACGGGGGCAAGTGATGACAATGGGAGGAAATAGTGACTCATTCCATGATTCAGGTTATTTAGGTCGTTGAGAACACACATATACATAAGTCAGTTTCCAAGCGTAAGTGCTCGATCAAATTTCTTCGTATTTATAATTGAAACGGTCAAAGATGATGAAAAGTGTGTTTATTCCCCACAAAACAGTCTATATCTATCAGTCCCTTGATCTTACAGGTATCTATCAATCGCCTCCCTATTCTCAAAAATCATAAATTGCCTTGAAATTGCCGTAGCTAACACAAAATGAAAAGAAATCAGAAGAAGGCAGTATGCTTACTGTAGCTGCACGTAGACAGCTAATGCACCTAATACCAAAGAAAAAATGACCGCAACAGGGACAAATAATGACGGCCGAGTAAGCTTTTTCGCAAGAATCTCGTTCAAGGACGATTCCAACCGCAAAGCCATGTTCTTGCGACCAAACAGCGATCGCACACGTTCTTCGCCATCAGCACCCATCTCACGAAGATCACTGTCAGCCATGTCAAGTACGCTGCCCATAACGCTGGACCAATCATTTACGTCCTCAGGGTCACGCAGCCAGCCTGTCTTGGCATCTTGTATCGTCTCAACGGGACCACCCGTGTTAGCGGCGAGAACGGGCACTCTGGCAAGCATGGCTTCAAGAGGCACAATGCCGAAATGTTCGTTGGAGGGTGTGTAGACTAAGATGCGAGCCGCGCGGAGGAGTGATGTCTTGATAGAGTTTGGTATGGAGAGGAGGAAGAGGACGGAGGCATCGCTTGGGATCGAAGAAAGGGAGGCGGCGTCGAAGGAGGTGGCGGTGTGGTGGTTGAGAGAGTGGGAAGAGGCGAGTTGCTGCAGTTCGGCATGGTATTCAACGTTTTCGGCAACACGGTGATCGTAGCCACCTAAAATGAANNNGACCTGTAGAGAAACGGAGGTGGTGGGAAGCATTGTATGTGACATACCTGCCAGGACAAGACGAAGTCCCTTGCGCTGCTCCTCGGAAATGGCAGCAAACGCCTTGACAGCCAGCCCAATGTCCTTCTTTCGCTCAAACCGATTAATGCTAAGAATAATCTTGTAGTCGCCGTTACCAAAAACATCGCCCTCAGCTGGAGCATCATCCTGCTTCACAGTCGTATCAACACACGGATACACCACCTTCGTATCCACCTTCTCCCTCAGCCTCGGCCACGTCCTCGCAACAACGCCCTTTGTAAACTCCGAATTCACAGCCACCGCCTGCGCAAACCCCATAGACCACTCCTCAATCCAATCAAACGGCACCCTATACAGCCTCTTGAGCGCCGACTGCCGACCCTGGGCAAGCAGGAGATCGGGAAAGTGGCAGTAGAAGAGAATCGGCGTGTCGGGGTAGAGGAAGCGCATGACGGGCAAGCCGGCGGAGAGCTGGTCGACGATGAAGGCGCGGGGCTTGAGGGCTTGGAGTTCGCCGGAGAGGGTGATTTGGACGAGGAGTTGGAGGTGGCGCAGGATGGCGCAGAGGATGGTGAGGCGGTTGAGGATGGACATGGGGATGGGCCATGCGCCGCGGACACGGACATCGAGTGTGCCTGTAATCTTCTGTGAGCTCATATCTCTGAGAAGAAGAGTGTAATATAGACTCAGTGATGGCTTGTTNNNCTGACCATCACGACACTCGTCAAAGCAATGGCTCGGATCGCAGTGGTTCGTGAAAATGACCACATGGTGCCCCTGCTCCTGCAGCCCAACCGCCGCATCGACAACCAGCCTCTCAGCGCCGCCAATCCCCAAGTCCGGATGAAAAAACACGACTGTGCCCTGAGGCGTGCCCGAGTTAGGGTTCTGCACGTCTCCCTGCGGAGACATGGTGGGCAGCGTGTTTGTGTTTTGGTTGGACTTTCGTTTGGAGATTGAAGCTGCGAGAAGTGGACAAGTTGAGTTGCGGAGCTTTTTTGGAGGAGCTTCAAACAGCTGGTAACAGGTACAATGTGGGGTAGATGGAGCTAGGCTATAGAAGGCTTAGTGTTGACTGCTCTAGCTGCTGCAGTACGTACCGCAGTGACCCCATTGCTGGAGAGAGCTTCAATCCATTCAATCCATCAATCACATGTGACATACGCAGCAAACAGCCCCATCCAAATTGACATGCCGTTCCGTGTTTAATAATCACAATAACCGTACCGAAACCAAAGTAGGAATTGCGCGTCCAGTGATTTCTCTCTCTCCTTCTTGTGACAATCCCGCCGCATGCCGTTATTTGTTCCGAGCAACACAACATCAGCCTTACCAGCAGTCCGTTCCCCATACCGGCGCGCAGATGCCGAGGCTCATCACGTAAACTCTTTTACCGCGTTGCCGCCCTTTCACATTTCAACCTTTTCCCATCGTCAGCATCAACTGTCAAAAAGACAAATCTTACATATGACTTTACTTTAACTTCTTTTATATAATAATACCCCAGACCCCATCATCTCCACACTCACTCATCCCCTTCTATTCCATCTCCGTCATCTCCATCTCATCCCAATCTATATCTCATCATCACCAACACTCATATATCCAAAATGTCCAAAACCCTCTTCACCGTCCCCATNCCCCCCCTCGGCCCCCATCCCGGCGGCTCCATCACCCTCACCGAGCCCCAGCCCGCAATCTACCTCCTCACATTCAACTCCCCGCCCGACAACCGCCTCACCACGCCCGTCTGCAAGGCCCTCCTCGCCGCCCTCGACCTCCTCGAGTCCGGCGGCCACCCGCCCGGCGTCCTCATCACCACCAGCGCCATCCCAAAATTCTACAGCAACGGCCTCGACCTGCAGCATGCCATTGACACGCCCGGCTTCTGGGCCCTGTTTTACTCTGTCTGGAACCGACTCCTAACGNNNATGAAATCTCCTCTANNNCTCATCTCAAGTCACATANNNCACCGCCAACTAACACACGCATCATTCCCAATGCCAACCCTCGCCCTCCTCAACGGCCACACCTACGCCGGCGGCCTCATGCTCGCCATGGCCCACGACTACCGCCTCGCCCCCTCCCCAAAAGGCTTCCTCTGCCTCAACGAAGTCCTCTTCGGCGCCGCCCTCCAACCNCCCATGGCATCCCTCTTCCGCGCAAAACTNCCCTCCAACGCCATATTCCGCAAAGTCGCCCTCGAAGGCCACCGCTTCACCGGCGCGGAAGCCGTAACCGATGGTCTCGCTGACGGATTGTGCCCCAACGGGGTAGAGGATGCGATTAAATTTATTGGGGAGAGGAATCTTTTGGAGAAGCCGAAGAAGGGAGTGTATGGAACGATTAAGGCGGAGATTTATAAAGATTTGGTGAGGGAGTTGAAGGGCGCGGGGCTGGAGGCTGAGAATGAGCGGTTTGCGAATGATCAGAGGGTTGCGGCGGAGAGGAAGGAGTTTGGGAAGGTGTTTGTTGAGCAGTGGCGTAAGGAGAACAAGGCGAAGCTGTGAGAAACGAAAATATCTACATATAAACTAGAATGGCCATATATACCGGCTATATAATGAATGAAACATCACTGTATAAAAACAGATTCAGCTTGAAATTAATTTTACTCGTGTCGTTTGCGTTTTGTATTCCTGTCTAATATGCTTGATTCTCTCACAATACTCGATACAACCCCCAACGCGTAAGAACCCCAGCCATTTTGTTATCAGTCCAGAGTCTATCCCTTCCAAAAACATTCAATATTTCCCCCCTTACACCCCCAAACCAATGACAAATCTAATGAGAGAGAGTATAACTGATAGACACAAAGAAAGAAAGAAAAAAGGGAAAAAAGGAAAAAAGCAGCATTGGCTACATTGTGGTGGGTATCATATTCAACATGCTCCAACCCTGACTTCACACGCTACATTGCCTTCTCTTCCCCTCCGCTATTCCAACACCGACAGCGCTTCTGCGTATACAGCAGTTCAACTCCCCGACACTCGCTCCAGTCTCGCTCATCTCCGCTCTTGACTCCCGAATCAATTTATATCCCATCTTCATGCAGTGTGTGCATATCCACAACACTCCACGGCCACTGTCATGACTCCTCAGCTCGAATCCTCATCGCCGTCATCCGCGTCTCCAGTCTCCGTCGCATCCGTATTAGTCGATACAGCATCCGTCTCTGTCCTGTTCGATCCAGCGTGCATATCCTTCTCAGCTTGAATCGCCTTTGCCCGGCGCTGCTCAACATCTTCCCTTCGAACAACCTTCCTCAGCCCCTCGCTCGCCTGAATCAATCCGTCAATGCTAATCGCATGTTCCGTCATGTGATGGTTGATATAAGTGTACACCCCCGCCGGTGTGTCGCATTGCAGTAGATTACTCTCGTTGAGCTTGAGCAGGGCCAATGCAACCTGGAAGAGAAACGTGCTTCCGTCATTGGTACACAGCACCACGTCCCATACCCGGAAGAGCGCCTCAGCGCACAGGCAATCCGTAAAGACAGAAAGGAACCACTGAAACGTCAGGGCCTCAAGCTCAACAGACAGCGAGTCGAGATGCGCCGACAGTTTGGGGAGCACCGTGCGGACATATTGACGAAGAACCTGCTGGTCGGCCCGCGAGGATATTAGCGAATGGTCGTAGTAGCCGTGAGGGAGAATGTTTTCGATAATGGACGCCAGAATCCAAAAGGCTTCTTCCGCCGACGGCGTAATGAGCAAGATGTTGGCCGCAATCAGGTTCATCCCCTGACAATAGCCCACGTCCTTATTTCGTCGTGAGTACGCCAGGAGCACCTCATTCAGCTTCTGCACCCCTGGACCCTTTCGGAAAAAGATGTTGTCCGTCAGCGTCCGGTTAATGTCCATCTTGATCTGGCTCACAACCGCAGCATCGTCGTCCTCGCCGCTCTGAGATACAAGTCCCTCGTAATAGCCGGGGATGCGCAGCGCTGTTGCCCCTGAGCACTCGGACCACACTTTTGCGCGAAACAGCACGGGGATGCCGCCGAGCACCAGCGTCTTGAATCCGTTCCACTTGGCCCGCCCGACCTTGCCCTTGTTGCCCAGATTAGAAATGCCAATCATTTCACCGTCGGCAACCCGGGCTTCTGGCAGAATGATGCCTGGACTCTCAAACCGAGCTTCTGCCGCCGCCGTGGCCGCAGCTATGGCGGCTTCACCTTCACGATGCCTCTCTGCCCTGACTTTACGCAGAAATTCGTTCCATTGGGTAGTTTTGTCTCGTTGGAGAGAGTCGTGCAAGTCACTCAGCTGCTGAAGAAGCAACTTGACCGGCTCAGCATCTTCCTTGACGAGGGTTCCAAAAGTCGAGTCCTGCTGCTCCGACGGTGGCTGCGTAACCGTAGTCTCATTGTCAACGGCCGTCGTGGTGCTTGCCAAGGGAACAAGTCCTGACTCCGTCGGCGTTATCGCAGGCGATCGGGCTGAGCGCTCAACCAGCCGCTGGCTGGACGTAGTACTAGCTCGATCATCAGTGCCCTCGGTCACAGACACAGCCGTGGCACTTATGCCAGGCGTGTGGCTCAGCAACTCTGTGGGAAATGTTGCAATCTTCAGGTAGTCTTGCCATCTCTTCGCCTTTTCTTCGCCCGAGGCTCTCTCCTCTTGAGAGCTGGGGCTCCCAGGCCGGGGGTCACTAGACACGCTCATCTTGGGGCTCGGCGGATCGCCCAGCATGTTGGGCGAGATTCCCGTCCTGTTGCCGTTTCCAATCATTTCTCTGCGATCGCCGTTTCGGATGTTTTGGGCCATTTGCGAAGCCTCTCGCTGCCGCTTCTTGCGCCGCTGGTCGTAGATGAAGCCAAACCGGTCCGTAAGATATTCGCTGTTAGGGTAGTTGTTGTACATTTGAGTTAGTGTCGGAGGCTGAGACTCTGGAGGCAGGATGGCGTCCATCTCGACGGGCCCATAGTTATCCGGACGCAAGGTAGATCCTCCGCCAGGCGAGCTGCCTGAGCCGCTTCCTCGCACTTCTTGAGTCTGCAATTTCGCGCTGGCCGAGGCAGCAGTCGGCGTGGATCTCCCCATAGCCATGAGCGCCTTGGGGCCTCCGGCAACAGACACGGCTCGGGATGAACGACTGGTCTGGTTACTAGCAGCCGATGCGGCCCTGGTGGTCTCCGTCCGGGCAGCACTGCTCGCAGCACGTCCCCTCTCTGCCTCTCGACTGGCGACAGCGCCGCCGGCCACGAGCCTCAGCGTCAAGCTCGCGATTGATTTGCGCTCCGGAGTGTTGGCCGAGTGTATGCTAGACGGCCGGCTAGAGTTCTGACCAGGGCCAGTAGTGGTCGGAGTCGTCGGGGGGTCGAAGAGGTCGTCCTGTAGCGGTGGTCGCTGGCCGAGGCTGGAGTGCGATCGTATCACCGTAGGCCTGTTGGAAGATGATGTCTTTTTCGACGTACCACCCCAGAGGAAGTCTTTCCACCCCTTGACCGTGCCGGGTCCCTTTGTGTTCTCGGGGCTGCCACCTGACGCCGAGGGGACGCTGCTGGCGTGCGCGCGAATCGTACTGCTGGTCGCGCCCGAGCTCTCCGTCACCGTGTCTCGCATGGCGTCACTCATCAAATCACTGAGTCCTCCGCCATCTCTTTGAAAGTGTCCGTTCTTGCGCAGTTCCGCCTCCACCACCCGCAACCTCGTCTCCAGCTCCAGGCTGGACAGTCCACACTCGCGTATAATCTTTCGCAGCGCCCTCTCGCGCTCATCCGCCCGCCGCCGCAGAGTCGCTATCTGTGCGTCCCTCTGCGCAAGGTCGCCCGCAATCTGCCTCACCAGGGTCACGGCGCCGTGTCTCGCAATCAGTCGCTCCAGATGCTTGTCATCGGCTTTATGTAGCGCACCGGGGACGGTTTGCGACAGCGGCGCATCCTCAAACAGGGCCTCGCGCGCCGAGTTGCGCCAGGTCAGGCTGTCGACGATGGACGAGCCCACGCCGCTCAGCTCCTTGACGCGGGCCGTCCTGTCGGGCTGGCGGATGGCGGCGTGCAGCTGGTTGTGGTCTGCGTTGTCATCGCCGAAGCGGTCGGTGCCGGGCAGCTCGGGCGAGAAGCTGGGGAAGCTAGTGAGGGACTTGTCGCTCTCGGCAATGCTGCTGGCGGAGCTGCTGAGGTGGTGATGGTTGTGGTTGAGGAACGCGCGGTTCTTGCCGGTGCGGATGCTGCGATGGGAGCGATACGAGACGTTGCTCTGCTGCGAGACGGATCGTTCTAATGGAGGAGCCACAGGGACGGAGTCGGACAAGTCCATCCTCCTCGAACAGCACCGAGGCTCCCGTCTGTCTTGTCTCTGAGTCTCTCTCTCTCTCTTCACCCAGACTCTTGTGTCTCTGTCGAGGTCGTTTGTCGCTGGTCGATTACCGCTCTCGAAGTCGATGACGTTTGTCGATGTCGATCTTGTCGTTTTTCTCCGCCTTTGTCAGGGTCTCTGTACTTTGTGTCGCGACAAGAAGATGATGCAAAAAAAGAGCAGCGCTGACGTGACTCAAAAACCCCCAGAGGAATGCAAAACCCAAAAACCAACCCTAGACACAGCCGAGGGGCATAACGATGGACGGGGGAGAGAAGCTGTTGCGGTGCTTGTCGCCTCTTTTACTGGGGGAAGCCTTAGCGGCCGATCCAGGGTCCAGGATAGTTGGATAGCTTGTGCAAGCAATTACTGGAAATTCGATAGTGCCGCTAGATCCAAAGGGTAAAATGAAGAAAATCCCAAGCTCTGTGTGTGAGTGTTGTTTCTTGTTTGTAACGATGAATGGCAATGTCTCAAGTTGGAAGCTGGCAAAGAATGCACCAGATTTCGTGTGATGGCGAGAGGGAGAGAGAATGCAAGAGGTAGAAAAAAAGGTGAGGTTGCGGTGCTGTCATTTCAGACGGCGGCGGGGAGGGGCGAAAATCATGGACGGATGACACTCAGTGCATGGCGCCTGTCTGTGTCTGTGTCCCATCAGCGGTTTTTTTCCTTCTGACAAGACGTCACGAGCGCCCCCAAAAAGATTGGATCAAATTTACATGGATTAATTACATGCGGCCAGGCAAATGGAAAAATTAGAATTAGCGGGCTTAGGCCAGATGAGGCACTCGCTTAAGATAAATTGGACGGGGATTGGCATCAAGGGCGGCAATCAAAAGCTGAGACGGGATCAATGGGATGTTAGTGCTACAGTAGCTTGAGCTGTTTTGTTTTTGAGGCCCAAAACAGCTGCCCAAAGGCTCAATGCGTGCTGGTGCCTGTTACACTTCCATGGTTCCATTGGATATTACTCATTAGGTACCGATTCACACGATGATGCAGCTCTTTTAGGCCACCGCGTGAAAACAAGATATTCAATTTTAAAACATTCCACTGCTGCCTGCCTATTACGAGGTAAGTACTTTATATCCTCATGTTAATACAGCAGATGCAGTAGCATTCACAAGTACTCATTATCCCTCAGTTCGACCCCTATACAGCATCAAACACTTCATCAACAGCCAACTCTCAAACTCACTCCATCCAATCAATCTCACCACTCTTCAATATTCACACGCCAAAGATAAACTGCAGAGTCATTCATGCACTCCTCCCTCCCACTCCACAAAAGAAACCCAACCTAACGCATCCAATTAACCAAAAATGCCAGCCCAGCCGGCAGCACAGCTTACATGTACATAATCCCTCCCTTGCCTTTGCCTATCAAAACCCACAGCCAGTAATGTCTATTAAAACCCACAGCCAGTAATGCCAAATAAGCTGCGTCAAGCTCGGAAAATGCAACCACCTACCATTTCCAGTAACATGTGATTCCCAGGCCCACGTACTACTATTCAAGATTTCCATTGTAGTATTTACTAGCTTCCAATTTTTTGGTCTTTTTGTAATCCATTCCCATTGGAATCCATTCATTCCCTTTCCGCCTAACCAACTTGAAACGCAAGAACACGCATTGCATTACACTGCCTAGCGTGTTGTTGCCTCCCAAAACGCCCCTTGACACACAACAAATCACACACGATTACAAAAAACAAGTAGCTTCACAAAATCCAATCACTCAAGAAAACAAGATAAAAAGAATAAAAAAATTCTATGAGTCATAAACAGAAAAGGCGCACGCTCGAAACGCACCCTAAAAATAACTAAAAATTGATATGGATATCATCATTTGTGTCCCTCCCCCTCCGTATTCTTACAACTCCTAGACCATCGAAACAAGATCTTGACCAAAAAGGAAACACTAAAAAGGAGTACTGCTTTTTAACAAAGAAAAAGAGAAAAAGAGAAAAGCGCAAGAAATTCATAGCCTGCATTCCGGCCTTGTGCCAATCCTCTTTGAAATAAAACAAAGAAAAGAAAAACAAAGAAACGCCACCCGCCTGAGCTCTAGGCTCTCCGTCCTGCCTTCGTCATGACATCCAAGACGCAACCTTTGTTCGTGGATATCCCCAAAAACGCCCAGTCGTGAAAAAATCAAAAATTATCATTACTTTTTTATGCCCCTTTGCACATCGTCTTGTGCCTTATTAACAACACGCTCCTGTGTTTCACCGGCTGCGGCTCGCTCGTCCGCCAGCTTCTCCAGCGAACCCCCTATTTGTGCTGAGTGAAGGCGTTGGCGCCGTTTCTTTTTGCTGCTGTGCGGATTCTGATTCAGCAATCAACGTGTCCTCTAGGTCCGGTACAAGCCCGTCATCGATGAGTCTTTGTAGCAAAACGTCTTTGGCCAGCGTCTTCTCCCTAATAATGGCGCGGCCATCCAACCTGCGGAGGCGCTTGCAGCTAGCAACATAGACCACTTCGTGGAGACGGCGACGTAGCTTTGTAGTCTCATCCAGTCGCCTTGCAAAAGTCTTATCTCTCTCCATGTCCGCATCCGGCATCATAAAGGAGTCAGCGCTGCCCATGTTATCGGGGCTGATGAGCATTTGGACTGGAGGATAGAAACCCTGAGTAATGGGGTTATCCCTCAGATCTAATTCTGTGAGATGAGGAAAGTCGGTCAAGAGCTCCGTCACTGCCATTGTGTCCGAAAGCCGATTCCCAGCCACAAGCAGCTTCTTCAGTCGCGGAATAAATCGCAAGGCCGATAGGTCCTTTAGGGCATTGAAATTGAGATTCAATATACGCAAGTTGGGCATCATTTGGCCACACTCGTCAGGCAATTCCTCCAATCCGCAGCTTGCAAGCTCAAGCAGCTGCAGGTTGAGAAAGTCTGCCTTCAGCTCGAATGTTCCCAGGTAGTTTCCAGACAAGAACAGCTTCCTTATCTCGCAGGCAGTTGTCAGGAAATCTAACTCGAGCGGGACCTCACCTTGCTGCTCGCGCAGGGAGAGGCTATCCAACCGACGAACGTAGCGGAAGCCGGAGAGGTGGCTAAGACAGTTTCGGTCGGCGTGAAGTGTCTGCAAGCTGCTGAGGTGTCGAATATCCAATGATTCGAGGTGGTTGTCGCTAATGTCAAGCTTCCGCAACGTCCTGTTGGCCTTGTCAAACACGAGCGACTCAAGCTGGTTGTCAGAAATGTCCAGCTGGGAAAGCGCAGGCAGCAGCTCAAGTCCCTGGACCGATGAAATACTATTCGAGGCCACGTCGAGTTCTGTCAAGCGCTCCCAACTAATGCCGTTAAAATCAAGCTCTTCAATTAGATTGTTGCGTGCCCTCAAGGTGAGTAGGCCATCGTGAGAGTCCAATCCGTCAAGGGTTGTCAGCAAATTGTTGTCTGCACGCAAGCTGCGCAAGTGGATGAGCCTCTTCAACGCTGATAAGCTCTTAACTTCGTTGTTGGAAATGTCCAGATATTGCAGGTGAATGAGATGGTCCCACGAGGTGAGCTCCGTCAGCATGTTGTCGGATACCTTGAGCTGTCGTACACATTCGGGCACACCCTCAAGATGCGCCAGTGAATTCTTCGACACATCCAACGTCGTGATTTTGGAGCAAAACTCATTCAGCATGTGCAAGCTAGTCAGCTGCTTGTCTTGGAGAGTGAGAGAGGTCATGTCATCCCAGAACGGCTCGTTCGGCTCGGCTTCAGAGAGCTTTTCCACAAGGTCTCGTATCGTCATGGACAGCACCTTCTTCGAGCCATCGCCTGTTGCCAATCGCTTGGGTCCCATAACGTAGCTGACCTCAAGCCCAAATGACTTGTCTTCGTGGTTCACTGTAAATTCTGAAAGCGGGCTCAGTGAGAGCTTTCCCACATTTCGGCCAATCAGTAGACTATCGTCAGCCCTCAGTGAGACGCCATGGGCCGCTGGGCTGGGAGTAGCCGTAAGAAAACCAAAGCCTGAACCCCCTTCCAGCGACTTGAGGCTCAACATTGAATTGTCGCCAAGGTAGCTGACTTGACGCTGGCGCTGGGGAGGTGCTGGAGTTTGGGTTTGACTTGAGCTTTGATCTTGGCTTTGGTTTGGACTCTGACTCTGACTTTGGCCCTTCGACAGCTCCACGGTACTCTCTTCATCCCGCTCCTCTATCCGTGAGATTGGCCTGGGTGTAAACTTGGATCCAGACAACGACGAAGCACGGATTGCTCGTAAAGTCCCTTGAACCCCTTTAGCGCCGCTAAATTGAGCTTGGAGAAGAGGAGGCGATTCGGACGACTCGCCCGGCACTGGATCGTCCTCTAGACCCTCTATATCCTCAGGCAGTACGCCAAGAATAATCGAAGCAATGGGCGATGTAAAGGAAATCGTAATATTACGACGCTTCGAAGACAATCCATCGCTACTTGTCTTGGCCTTGAGAACGTGCAAACCCTTGCCAGCCTCCTCTGCAGCTTTAGAACCATCTCCAGGTTGGGCATCGAGCTTCTCAATCTCTCCTCTAGCCCTCTCGGCTACCTCAGGATCGAGGGGCTCGTAAGCCGCCAAAGTAGTATAGCTCTTAAGTGAATGTGTTTGGGCAGAGTTCGGGCGAGAAGTGCTGTCCTTGTTGCTTGCCACGCCCTGGCCCCGAGGAGTTTGCTTCAGATGCTGCATCTCCTCCGTCATATCAACAGACAAATCGGGAATGTTTGCAAATGGATCTTCCTCGCTGTCGTCAGATCCTGAGGCATGGGACGTTACAGAATCCTTTGACTCTTTGTTTCTTATCCAAATGTTGTTCTGCTTGTCCAAATACATGCCGCCAATCTTGTCCGGAATCAGGTGCGAAACACTCTCGGGAGCAATGACTTTGCGTGATTCAGAGCCTCTGGACGAAGAGGTGGGGAACAGATGGCTGGTAGAGCGACCAGATGTGCTGGAAAACAAGTCATGAACTGGGCTTGTCGTTTCGCTTGCCGATTCAGAATTCGATCCGCCAGCGCCATGACCATTGGTGCGAGTACGGCTGGCTCGATCAACCATACGTTCGACCTCCTTGGCCGCGCGAATTGCGTCTTTTGCAAGGCCCATGGATCTCACTGATGAAGAAATTACATCGCCCATGTCGCTCAGCTCCTGGTACTTCTTTAGCCGCTTTACGACCTCGGGGTCCTCTTGCTGTCGCGCCTGTCTGGGGATTGGCTTTCCATCTCGACTGGGTGGTCGGGAGAATGGCTCTGCCGTAGAGTTATCGGACTCCTCCAGTGTAGCGTTATGCGATGGTACCTTAATCTCCAATTCAGACTCTTCAAGGCTTGACAGCCCTGGTTGACTAACCTGGCTGCGAATCATGGCCATGATTTGAGCGGCCTGGTCTACAAAATCTTGCGTTCTTATAGAAGGCTTGCGTTCGGCAGCTTTGCCAGTTGTGTCCGGCTCAGCTTCCTCTTGCATTGACCTCGCTGCTGATCGACGTGCCTTGTTCTGGAAAACGGCCTCTGTCGGTGACCTCGAAGTGTGACCTGAAGAATGGGACCCGCGTCTGGACACATATTCCTCATCTTGGTCGTCGGCAGAATCTGAGTACTCGGACAGAGACCGCTTCCGTTGTTTGCCCAGGGCGCGGAGTCGCTTTTCGCTGCCAAACGCAACATCGGATCGGTGGAGCGTTCGGCGGCGCTTTGGCGTTGGGTGCTTGGAAGGAGACGCTCTGGGTCGCTTGGTTTCGGATCCATAATCTCGCTTTGCGACCCAGGACAGATCATAAGCCTCATCCTGGGGGTGNAGAGAACTTTCAGGCGAACTAGACATGTAATCGTTTCCAGCACCAGTGTTAACCGAAGGAGTCTGAGATTTGCTTTTGCCACGGCTCCTACGAACGTACAATGAAGCATCTTCAGGGAACCAGGATTGTGGAGGAACGAGTTTTAAGGCTCCCTTGACAGCCAAGGGAGGATCTGACGGCGACTTTTCCTCATTGTCATCCTTGTCGTCCTTGGAAAGGAGGCTGGAATGTTGGCCCGCCAGGTGAGACAATTCACTTGTGAATTCGAACCCCTCCAATTCACCAGCCCCAAAATGACTAACATACCGTTTCCTGCTGGCATCCTGGCTGGGTTCCCGGCTGGAAGGTGTGGAAGGCGAGGATTCTCGTGAGTTTCTACCAGACATGTCTTCTTCGAATTGACTAATGCGCCGAAGCAAGGTCTGGTTGGTAAATGTGTCGTACGGTCCAAAGAGTTTCAAAGGACTCGAGTTGGATCGATTGCCAGGATCGCGGATCTGCTTTTTATCAGGGCTTGGGAATGGAGCTTGAGGCAGGTTCGGGGTGCCGAAAAAGGAGCCAAACAAGTTGGAATCGGCATCTTGGGTACGCAAGGTGGGGAATTGCTTGGGCGTGCTTGCTTGCATCGAGTCTTCGGGCAGCAAGTCTGACCAATCCTCGCCCAAATCAGGACTCAGGGAATGATGTCGCAGGGACCCCTCGGCCGACTCATCGCTCCCATGGGAGGTATCGAAATGGTATTTAAGTGAGGATTCGTCATCCTCTGCTTCGTTTTGTGTAGGCTTCACATCCACTGCACTATCGGAAGCATTGTGTGACGGATCCAGGATCATTTGATTGAGCTGAAGCCTCTCGAGCTTTTCTCGCAATTCTTCCGTGGGCATTTCAAGGGGAGCGAATTCGACTTTTCCGTCCTCGTCACTGCGCTTGCCGATTAAGATGGGACTGAAGTCTTCGTTTTTCGTGTAGCTCTGGCCGCTCGCTTTTCTAGATCCGCCATCAATCAAGGAGGGAATGGCGAGATAACTATCGTCTTGGGATGATCCTTCGTCTTGTTCGGATTTCCCTTGTCCATCTCCATCGCGTTCTGGTTCTTCGTGTTCTGACTCTTCTTGTTCCGACTCCTCTTGTTCTGACTCCTCTTGGTTCAATTCTTCTTCCTCGGCCTTTTGCTCGGCCTCTTGACTGTCCTGCTGATCTTCCTCATCTTCCGTAGGGGGCTCAGAGGGGTTCATAGGACCATCGTTGCTCATAGTGGATAGATCCGAGGGGTCGTCCTCGACGTTGAGCTTGTATTTTATTTCTCGCTGCGGCCTCCTGGGGCTTGGACTCGGTGTGATCTCGTTCGGCGAAAACATGCCTCCCTCCTCATCAGCATTGAGTTCCTCTGTGGACTCCAGGATTATCGTCGGGTGCCTCGGTGCAGGCGGACTTGATGGCATATCTGTTTCGTATAAATCTGCAGTGTTGGGGGATTCGAGGTGTGGAGATTCGCGATCGGGAGAGGGAGATCTAGGCAATGGGGATGGAAAGTCGGGCAATGGAGACGGAAAATCGTAGTTGGGAGAGGGAGAGTCGAAATTGGGGGATGGCGAGTCGAGGCCGGCTTCGCTTGATGGCGGCGGTTTAAACATGTCCTGCAAGCCAACGGCCGCTGAGCTGAACAAGTCGCGCTGCTCTCCATAATCAAGTTTGCCCTGGACCAATCGTCGCTTCCATTCCGGTGTGTCGGATTTCCCCGGCGTGGCAGGCGCTCGCTGTCGGGCATTCTTATGCACAACGACGGAGCCGGTTGTTGTCGAGGAGACTGAGCGCTCAAGATAGCCCTTGTGCGCCGGCTTGCGATCCTTTACAAACTTCAGGAGGCGCTTCTTGGGGGATTTGTTGTTTTCGTCGGAGCTACGGTCGCCCTCCAGAATGGTCATGCTCTTCTTCTGCGACGCCCGCGGAACCACCCCAGGATGCCTCCAACGCGGTATGCGACTCGGGGTGAGCTTTGGCGACGGTGACGGTGTGCCCTTCTTGGAGGATCTGACGAGGGAGAGAGGCGCGGGCGAGGATCCACGCTCCGACACCCAGTCCTCGGTCAACGAGTCCAGCCAGGCGTGCGACGACATGGTGACGGCCGGTAGAGATGATGCACCCAGGGGATAAGAATCTCACGCCATAGATATAGATAGGGTGCAAGTATACAGAAAAGCTTCTATGCGGGGTTCGCGTCCAGGCAGAGGCAGTGATGCGACTGATGCGCGCGCACTCGAAAAGGAATCACGCAGAGGCGGCGCAGGGACAAGATATAGTTGGGCGGGATCGGGGGGTTGAGAAGGCAGAAATGCCGGGTCAAATGTCGACAAAGGACAAGATGAAGGCCGAGTATTTACCTGGTGATGGCATAGGAGCGCATGCAGGGGATTCTGGCGGGAGACATGATAAACTGTAGGAAACGATGATGCGCGAGCTTGAAACGGAAAAACAAAACAGGGGTGTTAATTGGCCGCGGCGGGGTTGCTGTGCCAACTGGGATGGGGCAGGCAAATCACGTGCATTTGTCGCTGGAAAAACGGTGCAAGACGTTGGATCCCATGTCTTTAAGATGAGCTGAAATCTCGCAAAGTTTGCTGTCATTTAGCTTGCAGCCAAGTTGAAATGGGCAGCGCTGTATTTTTAGCACACTGTAAGATGATGCTGTCATGACCGGGCATTACCGTTAGCTGGTTACTGTAGCTGTAGCTGTAGCTGTAGCTGTAGCTGTCACCGTAACTGTAGCTGTAGATGTACGGAGTAGCGGAACTCCTTATACGGAGCCTGTAGATACCGCAACTAGAACGAACTCCTTTTCATATGCATGCACGCACATTAGTCAAGGAAATCCCCATGCATCTCCATCTCCATCTCCATCTTCATCCTGCAGCTTCCCCCAAAAGTGACCCAAAAGTGATCCGCTCTTTACGCGAGCTCACGTGACGGCGCGGGACGCGTCTTTCGTCATGTGCGGACCGCGATAAGTGCAACTTCTCGACAAGACATTTCCAACCTCCAATTTCCCACCAGCTCGTGCCCTGCCCTTGCGTCCGCCATTGTCGACACCACCAAGACACAGATGAGGAGTTGACCCTCTGCATCTCTGGCCCTGCGCCCTTGGTGTCGTAAATCCAGCCAGTCCGTCATCGATTCTCGCCGAATAGACCATTGATGCCTTAATCTCCGCCACGACCCCAATGCTGCCGAGGGACTCCATCTACTGCGAGGCGGTCTTCCCGCCGCAGGACATCTACTATGAGGGGTCTGAGGACGAAGACTACGACGATGCGGAGGCGCGGAGGCTGAGGTATGAGGCCGCCGGACGGCAGTTCCTTACCGGCAGAGTTCCGATGCTGCTGTCTGCAACCTTGAAAGGCCCTTTCGACGAGGAATCTGGCTGGGTGAACCCGTGGCGGTCTAAGAATCGCACTGCCAATTCGCAAAGCCGGCCGGAGCCTCAGCCTGCAGGCTCACAGTATAGCCTCAGGCGACCTGCGGCGTCTGCGTCTGCTTCTCCGGTTGCCCAGAAGCAGGCGATAGAGATGCTGAAAAATGCCGAATGTACTCTTCCTAGTCCGGAAAGTCTCAAGCAGGCACCTTTCACTGAACCACGTTCGCGTTCACAAGGCAATGCTACTTCTCTTTCGCCGGCCAAAGATGGCTACGACTCCTGGGCAGCAAGTTCACCATTACAGAAGCTGAGCAAGAGAAAGTCAAAATCATCAATTGGTGCGGATAGCACATCGCCTAAACGTCGTAGAGTTGCATCGTCAGAACTCGAAATCAAAACCCCCACCTCAGCAAGACAGCGGGCTAGAACAACGAGTGCCAGCGAACAACACGCAAAAGCTTGTCTACAAAACACATCGATTTATTCGCATATTCGAGAGCTTACTTCGAAAATTCCAAGGCAGGGCCTATCCAGCGAAGATGGCGATACGTTTGACTCTGACGATGATGAATCTCTCATTACTCGTCCATCAGCCGATGCATCTTCAACAAATATGCCGAATCCATCCTCTTCCTTGTCGTCTCCATTTTCCCAGCCCAGCTTGTTAAGGGCCCTATCTCCCGTTTCCATGTCCCCAGCGCAAACACCATCGAAGCAGAGAGTTCCAGCAACGCAATCGCCCAGCAAATCACCCAGCCGCCTGCGGTCTTCGAGTGGTTTATCTTGCTTGTCAGACGCTCCAACAAATCTATCTGACCTCTCAGATCTAGAAATGCTAGGCGCGGAGAGTCATGCTGATGAAGAAGCTCATATTGACGACGACGACACCACTGCACCAGAGTCTCTCTCACCAGAGGAAGAACGTTCGCCACTTGAGTTCAACGAATGGGCGAGTGCCAGCACTCAATCGCTTCCGCGGGCAACTACCCCAACCGGCCCCGACCTTGATGAGCCTACATTGCCTTCAGATGATGCAAGCACAGCTCATAATCCCGAGGATAGTTTTATGGATGGTCTAGAAGCAAACTACAAAGTCCCCGATGGATTCATCACGCGCTTCGGTGCTACAACACCTACACGGATGGCACATCCAATTATATATGATGATGCTGACGGATCCGATGACTTGTCTCCTGACTCTAGTATTACAGCTCTATCAAACGCACAACAGCCCGCTAGTCGGAGTGAAGCAGCCAATGTTTCCAAAGAGTCGTCCGGCAACGGTAGTCCTCCAAAGACCAATAGCCCTACTAAATCATCCGCTCTCCAGTCTTTAAGCCCTCGAAATGGTAGAATCAACTCGCGGCCTGCTTCCAACAAGATTGCTCGACCTTATCATTCATCGCCACTCAAATCATCCGCAGCTGTAAACAAGACGATCCGCTTTCAAGAGGAAGATAGCCAGCAATCGAAGGAGAATGTCGAGACAAGAGAGGCCAAAGAGAATCCACTGCCACAAGTCATGAGGGCCAGTATTCCGATGTCGCAACCCAGCCTGAGTGCAACTGCTCCCGATTTAACTTCCAAACCCGATCATTCGACAGTGGATAAATCTCAGGAAGAGCCCGCGGCTCGCGACACTGCAGCCCTTTCAACAGCCTCCCTTTCCAGCCAACTGCCGATTGAAACCGCCTCGCCCACAGAAATGGATAACACAGTCCAATTTAATGTGCTACCTAACACACTGGAGTTGACAGAATCAAGTCTCGCCCAAGGGGATGTCTCCTCTGAGACGCAACCTTCACTTCCCACAGANGGGGTTGCAGGTCTAGACATGTTTGAGGCGCCTACATCAGAAAAGGCAGCCGATCCCGAGTTGACAGCCACCTTGGCAGATGATCATGGCCAGACACCTATACAGGAGCAAGAGAATCCAACCCTCACACCTACCAAAGCCGGTGAAAGTCTTGTCATACCACCACAAAGTGTCATTACAGAGCAGCCATCTAGTGAGGATTTACCTCTGCCGACTGAAACCGTGTCAAAGAGACCATCCACACCAGAGCCGCGGTTCGCCTTTACGTCCTTTTCGTCATTCATGTCGCCTTCTCCCATCCATCGCCGGCAGACACGCTTTTTTACAGATGGGACTTTCAACAGCGCCGCCTCTACATCACATGGTATTCTCGTATCCAGCAAGAACAGGGCGTGGAGGAGCACAACAGCAAAGAAGCGAGTTTCCTGGGCCCCCTTACCGCATGAAGAGACGAATGGCTCTGGCGAGAAGATTTCGTCAGAGACGGACACGTCATCATCCTTGTCACGAGGCAGGGACCGAGCAGTTTCACCACCTCCACCGCCATCTACAAGCCTCGCTTCTGATTCGCTCACTGAGAGAGACATGAAATTCAGTCACCACTTTGCTGCTGTAGCTGATCGTTCAAAGGGCACACAGTCGCAGAGTGTACCAACCGCATCAGGCCATGGATCCTGCAGCCCCGACCAGCAAGCCCCTGTTACTGCAGTACAAATCGCCAGCCCGACTAAAGTCAATGGCCGCTCCAAATTGAACCTGCAAAGAGGGGAGAAGGGGGTGGCCAAGGCGACCAGCAGCGGATGGGACGATAACAACGACCCCACCGACATTGTGCAGGACATATTCAACGAGATGGACGACTTTTTGCAGGTCTGGGATGTCGACGCTGAGCTTGACGAGGCCCGGAAAGCCGAAAAGCGGGCTATTACCGCCAAGAAGAAGAAGGCTGAAACTCTCTCCGATGTCGACATGGATATTGGTATGGATATGGACATTGCTACACAATTCTTCTGAAAACAACTCTTTCTCCCGACTACACACTAAAACCTACAAGAAACCCTCCCCCATGATATCATCCAACTGTCATTGAGCATAGCGTGCCGGTATCCGCTTATACGGCGTCTCCGCCTGTCTTATTTTTATCATCATCTGTTTTTTTAACTCATTGCTGGAGCTTGAAGATTTCCCCATTAATATATGAGGAAAGGTTGTTTTCAGATATAGCATTAGCATAGTAGTATGTTAGGTACTACATAGTGATGTATTTCTCGCCATCTTTTTTTCCCACACTTCCTTTTATTCGCGTATACGAATTTCTCATTAGCCCACGTGTATTTTGCTTTTTACTTTCAAGGTTGTCATCAATGACTTCTGAAACTTGAAGCGGAGGCAATTGTGAACTCGTGATGAATATGTTTTTTTTTTTTGAGCGGTGGAACGAGCTAGAAGTCGTATGTAGGCTTTGTGGATACGAGGGAAATATACCCTGATGGCATGGATAGTTTTAATCGCCGAAGTCATGTTGGGTTGAATAGATGCCGGTTGTGAGATGTTCTGTCTCTTGCAAGGGCTTGTATTCTGAGGTTCGAGTTGGAACAAGTGATATATATGGTATACATATTCAGGGTGGGAATAATCTGAAGCACGCTGTTTTGTTTCTCAATCACAGTTTAGCTACTGGTGTTGAAGTAATTGTCAGCATCTTCATCCTTACCTCAGTAGCTCGCTTGGTTAGTATGCATGTCGTGATACTAGCAGTAGTAGTACTGCCGAGGTACCAGCATGGGAAATACACCATTCAAGCCCATCAACCTTATAAATCCTCTTACCAATTATCACTACCTTCTTCTACTCTCATCTCGTTTCTTTTCCTCAATTCTCATTATCAAACTAGTACTCACCGACGTTGCAAAGCCACACCATCTATTAAACTTTTCAACCGGCCAGATTTCTCCAGGGTAGGCTAAGCCAAACTAACAAACGAAGCTAAAGCACGCTCTGCATTGGTATACATGGGCAGCGATGCAATGGCGGCAGCACCATCACCTGGTCAAATTCTCACTTACATCAATGGCCAGAGGCAGGCAAAAGAGAGCCCCCGGGAGGCTGTAATAGCGCCGCATAACAGCAACAGGCACAGTCAAGGTACATACATAATAGCCATATGCCTGCGTCTGCGTCTGGCGGTGGACCCCCTGCCCCCAAAAGATGACCTTTTGGCTTTTGGTCCAATGGGTGCGGTAGGACAAAGAACGTGGCGTGCTCTGCTGGCCCGACGACGTTCGTCTGCTGTTTGTCTTTCTTGTCTCACTGCCCGCTGTTTCGTTTCCTCCCAAGGTGGTACCTGATTAGCCTATACTCGTACTTGGCCTACTACCTACCCAATGTGTGTCCCTTTCCTTTGGGGAGCAAGGGGTCCTGTCGGGTAATGCAGCAGGATTGTGGTGGGATCATGTCACCTAATCGACGCGGGCCATGTGTTGAGATTGGTCTATCAAACCACTCACGAAGAGCCCTTTTTGAAGGACCTTTATCCGAATCAACGCATTGGAGCATCTCCTTTTGACTGCAGCCTTTGCTTCTCACAGGCACGCCGGATAAGCTGCAGGCAAATATCCGAGTGAAACTCTAACGCAAGCAAAACGCTTGGTGACGTCGCATAGGTACGAACCGATGAGTGGAACGACATCCGACCTGAGGAGGAGGGAGGGCGCAATCTGTTACGAAATAAAGGAGGAGGCTGCATCTTCTATTGGCAGATGTAGATCCCCCTAACCGACTTGTTTTTGACCTGTCTCCTTTCTCCAGACCTCGGGGTGTGCAGAGGTCTCGGCCAACCTAACCCTAATTAACGTCCAGTAGCATTTGGGGATTCTGTGTGGTGTCGTTGTCCATTTGATATGAACCAAAAGGGATTCCTTGGGTTACCCGTGAGACCAACTCGCCTCATTAATGGTTTGCAGACGTCATTTGCTCAACACCGAGGCGTGTGCATTCAAACGAGTACGAGGATAACGGAAAAGGAAACACTGTCCACCAACGCCTCACGTGGTAGAGGTCGTGAAGCGATTGAATCTGCGTAGTCTGTCCACGTGCCCACAGATCGCTTATCTGAGCCAGAAATCAAGGTCTAGATGCCTTGCCTCTCGGTAACCAGGGACGTGTTCGACGTTTGAGTAGCTGTCCCTGACTGCCTGTTTGGGGGCACAAAAATATTAAGCGTGATGCTTTAGATGGAATTGAGATCCCTGTTTAGATCCAGGAGATCGGGGACACCGCAAGTCTGGTGGTCCGCGCTCGGTATGGGATCGTAGCTCGCGGCATGAATGAGTCCGCATTGTCTGACTCTTGAGCTTCAGATGTGTGACGTGGATGGTTCGAGGATACGTAATGATGGGCGGTGTTGCTATGGGATACACCAGTCAGGCACTGCTGAGGCACACGTGGGAGAAGGGAGAAGGCGTCGTTGAGTCGGCAGCTTATTGTTGGAAATCCAGGCACCCCATTTTTGAGTTTTGCAGAGTCATCTGTTTTCTCCCTTTTTGGTGTTTTCCTTTTTTTTTTCGGGAGTGTCGGTGATGCAATTGTTCACGAATGGTTGACCATGATTCGTATCGTGGTCACCCGGCTTCTTCGGGGTGAGTGAAGTGGTCTGGTTGCCCGGCGGTGGTGAAGCGTAGATGCATATGCAGCCTGCATTTCAATTGGTAACTTGGCGTTACCGGTGAGCTCGCGTTGCAAAACAAATGGACAGTAGGCTGTAACAGCATGTCACGAATGCCGTACGACATGACATAGGTAGGGCTGCATATCGGCTGTCAGTTTGCAGTCTCATCCGGAATCCCTGGCTCTCGACGGCGTGCCCCGGTCGTTGAGATTGTCTGAAAGCTAGAACTCCGGGGAAGGCTTGACTATGCCGAGCAAGCCCACTTAATCAACCCCTTTGTCCTCGGTGAGAGAACAAGTCGTAGGTCAATTGATGGGCGTTTTTGGTTGTTCCACGTGGGTTAGCATGACGTCCAAGCTTCTGGAAAACGACCTGAAGCGGTGGAGATGTCAAAGATTGCAGCGCCCCGTGCGTATCATGACCATTGCGCTGGATCATGCGGTCTGATGGCCTTGCCGAAGCAATCAAAAGTCATTTCTTTTTCTTGAAAGTGAGGAATGCTACTAAGAGATTGCGGGTCTGAGGCGGCGGCGAGAAGGATAAGAGAACCAGAGGTGAAAGGTGTAAACAAAACATGGAATCCAGCCGGCAACGCCATTGGGCACCGGCGCCATCAAGCCACGTATTAGTGCTGGGCTCTCAAACTCTCAAGGTCGAATTAGCGTCAGCAGAGTAGCAGTGCTAGCAGTTAGATTATACAGTAATGTTCCGTACCTGGTTGCCATCGTGCGTGCCTGATAAGCTCGAGCGAGAGGAGAGAATAAAAGAATGAGGCGTTATCAGTTATCAGAGAGCCGCCCTCCATAAGCAAGCCGGGGATCGGATTCGTATCACAGAGGGAACAAGGGCGTCACGGTCCCGCACAGGGTGTCGGAAGTGGAAGAGATTCCGCGATGGCTAGTGGCTCCAGCTTGTCTGCTTGAGGCTCGTGTTTGCTAATGGAAGCTCGACTGGTTGCTGAGCCGAAGCTGGGAGAAACGGCATCTCGAGTAGCGCAGGCTGTTGCACGAGGCCAGACGCCGCGTTGCCCGGAGTGGTACAGAGTCAAACATCCATTGGCACAGCAGAGTTGAGTCTGTCACAGTGAAGCAGAGCATGCAAACTCAGTACAGGATGCTGCCATGTCTCGCTTTTTGGCCCTCACCGATGCTTTATCTTTTGCATGTGGGTTGCATCTCTCCGCGTTGTGTTGCACAGAAGGGGAAGCCCCGCTATCAGGGCGGCGATAGCAAGCGGCGCAGGTGCCTAAGGCAGTAAGTACGCAGGTATTGATGTACTCGAGCGAGATAAGAGCTTGTAGTGGTGGAGGAGGTACTGATGGAGGTATTTGGTTGACATTCAGATGTATCTATTTTGAACGACGTCAATGGATGTACTTTGACAGCTTCACATGCCAATGCAGCCGCTGGACCCTCGCCCAAGCCTGCCCAGCTCATCTCTGGCTGCTGTAGATGACTATTGGCTGTTATCAAGACTCTTCTTGGCGAGACAGTGAAGCATTCGAGCAGTGAAACCGGCATCGTCGATAGCAGATAGTCAGCAAGCAAGTGATACAGTCCGGCCTGTAAGCGAGCTTCGGCTCTCTCCCTTCCATTGATATGCTTCCGCCGGCTCCTGAGGATTACCTCGATTGTACATGTACATACGGACAGGCATGTAGGCTTACGGGAGCAGTCCAGTGCTTCCGGACCTTGTTGGGCATTGCATTGCACTCCGTCAGCGCATGGCAAATCCACTGACATGAATCACGATTCAAGATGAAGCAGAATCATGGATGGAATCCATCGATCAAATGCATCAATCAATTCGAGCCACTAAGACCCCGCAAAGCCGCCGTGTGCTTCAGCATCCCCCTCCCACTGACGGCAGCGCCCCGCCCCTGAAAGACTTGCGGCTAGTCGCCATCATGCAACCTTGAACGTGCTGCTCAGCGGTGGGGGTGATTCGGCAGCTTGAACCCAGCACTGGGCACTGGGCAAAGGGCAAAGGGCAAAAGGAGCTGGGGGTGAGTGCCCTGTGGCAGCGCTGCTGGGAGTGGCCGTAGCAGCCCGTGGCCAGCCTGCAGCAGAGGGCCCGTAGCGGCTGCCGGTATAGCGCTGTAACCCGCTACTGCACTGCCATCAGTTCAATCAGTGGACGTCAAAACGACAAGAGTACATGCACGGGTACTTGCGCATGTACTTGTACTGGTACTGGGGCTCCACCACCACAAAGAGGGCGGCGCGCCTTTGAGTTCCCCCATTCATCTTTGCCTGAAAACCTTCCAATTCCACCTCTGCAACCTCCAGCTCCCAGACTGCTAGTCACCGTCTGCCACGAATCAATCCTCCCACGCAGACGCTCTGCCGTGCCAGATGTCCTCCCCATGTCCAGCTCGCCCTCACACGCCGAAAATGCCGCACATGCGGCGCTGCTGAGCGACCGGGCCCATGTCCAAGTCCAGCCCGACGACGATGCAGGCGTTGGCTCCGATGCTGCTGTCGATGCAGCAGCAGTCGATCCTGTTACCTGTACACCTACGAGTGCACCCACGAGTACACCCCCGGCCCCGGGTTGTGAGGCCGCCGCTTCTGCTGCCAGGGAGGGCCTGAACCCGAGCCCGAGCCCAAACCAGAACAGCCAAAGCCAAAACCAGGATCAGGACCACAGCCAGAGTCAAAGCCAGACCCAGTACCAGACGGGCGGGAGCGGAGCGGACTCCTCCTCACCACCCTCCTCCTCGCCCTCTCCCTCTCCTCACACAGCGGCAGCAACTCATATAAAGCCTGCCCCTAGCGTTGCAGCCCGCCAGCGCCAGCAGGGCCCTTCGCTGCTTTCACAAGCCCTGGCATCTGCTCGAGGCATCCTGCGCACCAACTCGTCTCCCAGCCAGCCGGACAAGTCGACTCGATCTACGCCTGCCACTGCCGTCGTCACTCCGCCATCCCTCGATACGAGGCCTGTTCGGTCCTCGCCTACTACCCCCTGGACTGAGCCGCGAGATGCATCAGACTACATCGACGTCGACGGCGCCTTGACGCGAGGCGAACCGCAATCCAGCACAATGGCTACTACGATGACCACGATGACCTCTACCCTCCCGGTGCGAGACCGTGCTGCTCCTCCTACGTCGTCCTTCAAGTCCGAGATCCTGTCCCACGCCAACGAAATGCTTTTGGAGCACCGCGAATTCCTCGACCGCACCCGAAACAGGGCCTCTACATCGCTTGACCAAGATTCCAAGCTCTCGGGACTACCGCACCAACATAATCACCCACATTCCCACTCGTCAACCCCCAACGACTCAATAACACCCACCAACGGCAGCTACACTAGTGCTGTAGTATCCCCTGACCACTCCACCGATGCGGGAGACGAGACTGATTCACAAGACTCTCACCATGACCGTCACAAAGCGCCTGCCGCCACTGAGAAGACGGAGAAGATTTGGTCCATTGGCTCTGGCGATGGTAGCGAAGAGGATGGTCTAGTGGAACAATCAGTCGCCGAGGCCATTGCGGGTGTGGAACACAATGCACGCAGTCGCAAGTCCAGCTACAGCTTGCGTTTCTTCAAGGAGGGACTTCCNCCGGACGACAAGGCACGGCGCAAGGAAACCAGAACCTCGCATCGCGATAAGCATGTGGCTACGATAGACGAGGAGCCTACTACTTTAACCGAGAAACAGCCACTAGAACAGTCGCACAAAACAAAGGCAACACCGACAGCAGACACAAGAGCGCCTGCAAAACTAACTAGGACCGAGTCTTTTCCAGCGCGAGTGTCTGATGTATTACCCATTGTCGCCTCGCCCCTTGAAGAGACCAGCTTTGCGCTTCAGCAAAAGGAACAAGGTGGCGAAAGCGCTTCTGCACCGCAATCATCTCTTCATCATAACGAGGCCAAGCTGGAGCCACCGCTTCATCATGAGGTGGGGCCGGACACGGCTCAAGTCGCCGAGGTGGAGAAGCAGCGGACGTCACATGACTCCGAGGTCGGCCATTTTGATGCCTCCGGACACAAAGATGGAGGCGCAGCTGCCGATGCCGAGGCTGATGTCGAAGCCAAGATCGATGATGCTGAGACCAAATCCAAAACTGAAGCCAAGGCAATTGAGCAGGGCCGGGCCAGCGGTCACGTAAATGACCACGCTAATGGCAAGGCTCATACCGACTCTGACGCGGACACTGACTTGGAGGCAGAGGCCGACGAGTCCGGCGAGGAAAAGATTTCATCCGCCGTCTTCCATCCCCATCAGGAACTGGATGACGGCCGTGCAAGCGTGAGTGAGGGTAGTGACATTGATGTGGTGCGACGGCCGAGGTCGCGCTCACAGACTAAGAGTCATCCCTGGCTAGTCAAGGCCGACGAGCCTGAGCCCGAGATTGAGAATAAGGATGAGAGTTCCTACCAGGTTTCGCATGTTGCCTCCCGTGAGAGCCTTGTTTCACGTCGTGCAGAGGCCCCGGCAGAGGTCCAAGTCCCGACCGAAGCTGCCGTGGACGTTGACAATGAAGTGAACCAAATCACCCCTACTAAAATCTCCCGAGCCGTGACCCATCATGAAGACCATGTCCATGACCACCAGCACCAGGCCCGTCGACCCCTAGAGGCCATTGAACTTATCCCATACAAACATCAGGTCGGCGGCCACAATACGCTCTGGCGATTCTCTCGCCGAGCTGTCTGTAAGCAGCTCAGCAACCGAGAAAACGAATTCTATGAAACCATTGAACGATATCATCGTGATTTACTGCCATTCCTTCCTCGGNNNGTTTCCTATGCTGTGCTTGCTTCTCGAAACCCTACATTCTCTCTGTCTTCCGTCCTCCTTTTGTTACCCCTATATTTGGCAATTGCAAGCGCTAACATCGTCTCGTTGTCTAGGTACATTGGAGTGCTGAATGTGACATTCCAGAGGAAGCCTCGGAGAAAGAGCACCGTTCGAAAAGACGAGACGGCGGATAAGCGCCAGCCGGAGTCTAATGGCAGCAACGAGGCCGAGCAGACAACATCCACCCCTGCGCGGGTCATTAGCCAATCACTTGCCAACTCCAACGCTTCCATTCCCACCGTAACATTCGACGATAATTGGCACATTCTTCCTCGCAATCTTCTCCAGCCATCGCCTGTCCTGGATCCGGCCCACCGCCGGAGCACGTCGCTCTCCAAGATATCACCCGCGTCGCCCCTCTCGTCCAAGGTGCCGGTGCGGCCTCCTATGGAAGAGCGCCCTAACAGCTGGGGAGCAACGACGGTAAACAAGCGACTACGCAACGAGGTGTTCAATGACGCATTCCTTAAGCAGCCAATCGCAGTTCAGAAACATCGGCGCCCATATCAGCGACCCGTTCCTTTGCCAAATCTCCAACGACTGCTCCGAACCAGCAATTCTGATCCTAGCCTTGCTGAGAAGCATATTAGCAATGCGGAAAGCAAGCCTGTTGCAGCTAGCCCTCTCAAGCCACTGACTCCACTTGTACAGCAGATGAGCGATCCCGAATCTCAGATCAACCATCTGGCCGCCGAGCAACGAGCAGAGCCTGTTGAGGTCAAGGACGTCACGGGTACTAGTGCTCCCGAACCGGAGACTTTGGCGGCCAATCCTTTGCTGGCCAAAAAGAAGCGTAGGTATTCTGGAAGCGGTCTTCGACGCAAGCCGCAGGATGTCCGAGATTCGAGGGGAGATCTCAAATATTTTGAGGAGGCGGACGATGCAGATTACAAGCGCGACCGAGATGGTAACAATGGTGGCGAAGGAGCCAAACAAAATACTGCCCCTACTACCTCGACTACAACTCCTGCCAACGAACCCCTCGATATGGTGGTGGCCGCTACTACAACTGCTACTGCATCTGGCACCACCCAGGAGCCTGACTCTACTGATAATTCGACGGCCGTCCAGCAGGCCCTTCAGCATCCATCCGTGGAATTCGCGCAGGTGCTTCGACCAAATAACCCCAAGGAAGCCAAAACTGAGCGCGACAGGGTGGAATACTTTTTACTCTTGGAAGATCTCACAGCTGGCATGAAGCGACCGTGCATGATGGACCTCAAAATGGGAACGCGCCAATATGGCGTTGAAGCGTCTCCTAGCAAGCAGAGATCCCAGCAGGAAAAGTGCAGGACGACCACCTCGTACGAGCTTGGAGTGCGTATCTGCGGACTGCAAGTCTGGAACGTCAAGACACAGACGTATGACTTTCAGGACAAGTACTTTGGCCGAAAAGTCAAGGCGGGCAACGAGTTTCAGGCCGCTCTCACCAAGTTTTTGTACAACGGTGTCGACTTGCACTCCATCCTTCATCATATCCCAGTCATATTGAGGAAGCTTTCTCAGCTGGAGCAGATTGTCAGCGAGCTGCGCGGCTACCGCTTCTACGCTGCGAGTTTGCTCATGTTCTATGACGGAGATACCTCCGACGAGAACGGAGGCTATGAGACGGCGTATGACTCTATGACAGACGCCGCGACTGATACCGAGGAGACGATCCGCAAGAAGAGAAATAAGCGTGAGATTGATTTCAAAGTAGCAGACTTTGCCAACAGCCTCACGCCGCTGGACAAGGTGGAAGACAAGCCATGCCCGCCTCAGCACCCCAACCAACCGGATCCTGGCTTCCTCAAGGGGCTGCGAAGCCTGAAGAAGTACTTTTTGCAGATCCAGCGAGATACGAGAGCCGAATTGGGGCTTGATCCTCGCGGATGGAGCTCATCCCAGGGCCTTGATGCCATGGACGATGAAGAAGACGACGGAATGATTAGTGTATAATCTTATTGTTCTCCATACAGAGGAAGCATGAGGGCATGTTTCAAGCGCATGACAACGCCTCTTGTCTTTCTTCCTTGATTTTCATTGCTTTAATCATCTCTTGTTCCTGTTTCATTTCCCCTTCTTTTACTTTATATCCTCTTCTAACGTTTCAACGACGCACCGTTTATGATTTTCCTTGTCTACAACGGATACCAGGTTGAGTGGATAGCATGGTGATGATGAGGCATACCAGCCTTTTCATCAGCTAGACGCTTAAGCCAATGACGACGACCCACGAAGCTTTTTTGTAATGCCGAGTATACTATTTGCGTATTTTCTTCTTTCGTTCTTTCTTCTTCTTCTGTCGTCCAAGGCATCCTCCATACATCAACTCGGATGGTATTCATGGCCAGATGAGCGAGGAATCACGAACCAACAAACTGTGCTTTTTTACTGTACGGATAAGGGCGAAGCAATTCCCGGTTCCGCATTTTATAATGCCATTAGCCTTTTAGACAAACTGTCGGACTCGACATTTGATCTAGCGTGGAATCAGACTGTCTTACTATGTGCTTTTTTACTTTCTAAATGCTTCAAGTCTTTTTTGGCGGACAGGCGGATGGACGGCATCGGGCACGGCACGGCAAGGGCAAACGGCATGGTACGATATTGGGCGAATAACAAGGGGCGCAGGTTCTTTTTGAGCTTTTTTCTTTTTGCGAATTGTTTTTTTTACTGTTTTTGTTGTTTGTGTTTCTGGAATGGAATGAGAATGATGCTTAGAATGGTAGATAAAAATTGAATTGAATTGAATTGTTTGTTACTGTATTTTGGCTCTTTTGACGGTGGTGATTGAGAAACTTGGTGAAGCTATTCGTCTTTTTGGTGGTAGCGGCACTTGATCAAGTCCAATGAGCTGCAGCTGGCCACTCACTAATTCCGCCGCTGCATCATCTGGAGACGTAACGCATCTCCTCTTTTACTCACCATGAAGCATTAAATCGGTCTCTATCTCAAGCACAATCCCATCTACGATAAATCGTCATCCTCCTCACCTCAATTGTCATTTTATTATCATCCAAGAAAAAACACAACCAGCAAAATGGGCGGCGTCATTTCAAGCATCCAAAGCAGCATCACCGCCATAACAAGCGTCATCCGCACAATCTCCACGCTCAACGTCAAATTCCAGGCCCTCCTACAGCGCATCGAAACAGGGCCATTCACGCCAGTAGAGAACCCCACGGAATCATATTGGATGCGGGATGCTCCCTTTCCGGAGATTGGCGATGTATTGGGTGAGATACCGGAGGAGGCGGATGTGGTTGTTATAGGGAGCGGGATCACAGGTGCTGCTGCGGTGAAGACGTTATGCGAACTATCTGGAGATGGTTCTAATGGAGATGGAGATGGTGGTAAGAAAGCGCCGAGGATAGTGGTTTTAGAGGCAAGACAGCTGTGTAGTGGCGCGACGGCGAGGAATGGCGGGCATATCAAGTGCACCCCTCACGAGGAATTTGCGCGGCTGAGGAAGAGCCTGGGAGAAGAAAGGGCGAGGAAAGTAGTGAGGATGCAGATGAGGCATTTGGAGGTGTTGAAGCAAGTTGGGGAGAGATTCTCGTGGGGGAGGTTAGAGAGGTTGAGACTGTGGATGTTTTTCTTGAGGGGGATGGGTTTGAGAGGGCGAGGAGGGGGTTGATGAGATGAGGGGGTGGATGCCTGAATTTGAGGTTGAGGTTTGGGAGGGAGAGGAGATGAGGGAGAAGGTGAGTGATGTTTGAAGCTTGATATGGAGTTGTTGAGATGAAGGTGCTGACGATTTTGATAATTAGTTTGGTGTGAATCGCCATATTGTTGGTGCGATTTCGTATCAAGCCGGGGCTCTGTGGCCGTATCGTCTTATTACGAGCACATGGAACGACTTGATGACTCGATATCCGAACCTTACCATTAGTACACACACGCCTGTCTCATCTATCAGCACAAACGACTCTTTATCATTTCCATACACGGTTCACTCTTCTCGCGGTTCTATCCGAGCACAACATATACTCCATGCCACGAATGCCTACACAGGTCATCTCGTTCCCGCCCTTCGAGGCTGTCTGACAGGAGTACTTGGACACATGACGGCGCAGCAACCAGGAGCTGAATTCGCGCCTGTTTGTCATGGTGGACGGTCTTGGTCAATAATGTACGGGACAGGATTTGAATACATAACACAGCGGCCGGATGGAAACGATGGATCTCCGGGTGATTTGATGATTGGAGGAGGGTTATTCAGGAGTAAAGATGAGGGGTTAGATCAGATCGGTGTATGGGATGATTCCAGGGTGGATGCTTTCCCGTTAATGCATCTCAGAGGCAGCATGCCCACGGTATTCGAGCCGAAATGGGCTGCTGGGGGACAATTAAAAAGTGCGTGGAGCGGAATCATGGGTTTCACAGGTGATGTGCTTCCCTTTGTGGGAAGTCTTCCACCTGAAGCCGGAGGACTAAGGAAGAGTCTTGGAGGAGGACTCGAGAAGGGTGCCGGAGAGTGGATAGCTGCTGGGTTCAATGGAGAGGGCATGGTATGGGCGTGGTTGAGCGGTGTTGCTGTGGCGATTATGATGTTGGGTAAGGAGGAGGATGATTTGGAGGAGAGTGTTGGACGGCCNGGGGGGAGGTTGGGGGAGTGGTATCCGGTGGAGGAAGTTAAGGTTGATAAGGGGAGGTTGGGGAGGGCGCGGTTGGAGAATTTAGCGAATGAGATTTGAGGTGGGATTGATGAGAAGGAAGGGAAATATCTGTTGTGATGATTAGTTGAGTCTAAAAAGAATTGACTCTGTTGATGAAGAGTAGAGCAGAGGATTGGAACAATACTCTCTAAGTACTGGCATATTTCTCACTATTTGACTCCATCGGTTCGTTCTCTAGCATCAATTCTTTCTGACGGGAGGTGCTATCACTACTTCATCCAGCAGCAGATGCTATAGCTGCTTTACGTTATTCAAGACATATCATTCTCCTCACCACCATCCTCAGTCTCATCTATGTCGAAGTCTATGTCGAATCCCTTCACATCCCCACTCTTTTGAGATACCAGACAAAGCTGCAAGCCTAACAGCCACCCACTGAAGTTCAAGAGCTGCCTTCATTTTGACGGCCTCTTCTTTACTGTTAACTGCAACACTGAAAGAATCTCCTGATTTTAGGTGATAGTTGCAATACCAATACCTGGGTATGTCTGTAGTAGTAGTTTGCAACATAGCATCGATGGCGCCATCGTAAGGCGGTTCGACTCTCTTACAGGATTTGATCCCATTTATCGGCATCCAGTGAAATTGAAATTGAACAGCAGTGCTTCCATCGTCATTGGCGGCCATTTCGAGGTACTTCAGACCGAATAAACGTTGGGACCAATATCTACACAAGGTCGGGTGTAAACAAAGCATATTCCAACTATACTTAAAAGCGCCCGGGTAGTCTGTAGCCATAATATGGCTAATCTGCACCCAAACACCTCCCAGCAGTTGACTCAAAAAGGTCGAATCTGTAAAGACATCCATATCCATATAGATCCCAGCAAGACCGACAGGAGCAATATAGCAGGGTTCTACGGCTATCGCTTTGGTCAAGACGCAGAGTCGTTGATCTCTATAATAACACTAAAAATATATTCCCAGTTAGTGAGGATAGTAGCCTTACGGGATGATGATAAAGGAGATTTCTCATACCTTGTCTTGCTCATTATTCAGGTGGCTAATTTTACGGGTATCATGATTTACCATCGGCGCGAATGCGTCTCTACCTGAGGGAAATTCCCCATGGAACACTGGGTCCTTGTTAGAGATCAAAATCATCTATGTGTTTACAATCACATACAAAAAGGTAGTTGATAATGGGGAGTCGAAACCCTCATGACAGATATGGTATCTTGACGAAGATCCTGCAGAGTCTCAACAGACATCAAGGAGAGAGCTGCCAGCTGAATGTTGGAGAAGTGAAAAGGCTTCCTAGATGTACCAAAGTCTTCATGTAGACGCCTGCGAAGCTCTCTGATGAGTTCGAGTTTGATTGGCAGTTCTTTCTCGGAGAGAAGAGAATCAAGTGGCACATGTCTTGGTTGTTCTTGAAGGAATTGGCACAGTTGTTTCTTTTGATTTGCAGTTACTTGGGCTAGAAAGGCTATGACTTCGGTCAAGATTGCTTGATCAGAAACGTCGAGAGTGCTGTCCATGGTGATTGATGGATGATTATTAAAGTCGCGTGACAAAAGGAATTGCAATAGCAACTCGATATAGGATAAACGACGAAAACAGAGAGGCAGAAGAGGGGATATAGCTAGTTAAATAGAATTATACACGGAGAACATAAGTAGATTCAGTTAGCAGAGTGAATTGCATCTGCAAGACTCCGATCTGGCGTGGCTAATCTCCTCTACACCACTGAGGTGAAGTTACACAGAAGTACCCAGTCACTTGAGAGTACCGATAATTCCAGATACTAGGACCATTAACTGCAGTCTCAAAGAGCACAAGAAAGAAGCCATCTCATTAAGTAGAAGAAGAAACTACTGACTTAGGCAAAAAGTATCAATGTGTACATAGCCTACAGATATAAGTAACACTGACTACATCAATAACTTCAGAAGAAGCCGAGTGACTTCGTTTTTAAACTTGAAAAGACGCAGGTGCGCAGGCGGATATCTACATCGTCAAAGAGTGGGCTTGCCGTATTCTTCCACGTCGTAATATACAGCCGGTTTTCACAAATCTATCTTGCGGTACCGCGAGATCGTTGACTTCCAACGCCTATTCCTCCATAGCGCCACCAGCCCATCGAGGGACTCATCCCGTTACTGAGGTATTGCGTATCTCGCATCTTGTCTTCAGCTTCTACATTCTCTTCTTTGCCTCAGCCTTAGAATAGCGCTCCACTCTAGCCTGGTGCCTGCGTGACCTAAAAGCGGTGCCTAATAAACTCTAACGTGAGAGAATGTTGAGTATGATGGCTCTCAAACTCAGCTATTAACGATAAATCTTCTGACAGCTGCAAAACCGCTTCGGAAGTATCGTCAGTATTGTTTGTATATTGCGCAGTATCCAATAAGTCTGCTTTCTCTAGCAGTTTAACCAACGATGCGTCTGGTGCTACCTCTACTATAGCAAATTGAGGGCTGTCAATTTCTCCCAGAGGAATCTTGATCTGGCCTTTTTGTAGCATCAGAGGAATCTTGATCTGGCCTTTTCGTAGCATTGGAGAGTTTCGAGAGTGAGATCGCATAGCAAATCGAAACTTGTTTTCCACGTCTTTAATAGTTTTTGAGTGAAAAAGAATATCTTCATCGAAATCAATGTCGAGGCGCTCCTCTATTTCGTAATGGATAGCAACGGCTGAGAGTGAGTCGAAATTCAGCTCCCGTAGTGTAGTCGCACTGTTGATTTTGGACTTGTCTAAACCAAGTTGGACGGCAAAAGACTCGATTATGTTTTCTCTGACATCGGAGCTTTTCAAGGGAAGAGGAACATGCTCATTTGAGTCTAGGCTATCGCAAGTTGAGTCCAAGCTGTCGGAAAGTGAATCCAAGCTGTCGGAAAGTGAATCCTCTTGGCTCAATGAATCAGGCGTTACAGGGTCGTCTTCCCTCGAATTGAGTCTGCATTTGATGACAACCAGGTAACCAGGTAATTGGAGATTTGATGCAATATGCACTATCAAGAAACTTGTACCAGTTTGGTTGTACAGCGTAAGGTGTAATAAGGAATTTAGAGATCTCTCCGGGGGAAACATGCCTGCGATAAAATAGTCGGGAGGCGGAGACTCGAATGCCAGACGGCAGTTCAACCGAGGCCGAACCAAGTCTCCATGCCGGTGGAAACTTGCTATATATATTGTCATCCTTTTGCTTGCGGCAATCTCATTTTCTTCTACCCAATGGGGGATTCGATTACACAGCCGATAATACTCGTCCACCTTGGGTTTCGCTCCATCTGCCCGCGATGTGCATCGAGCGAGTGGTACAGCAAGTAGACGAGTCGTGACACCCTTTCTGCCCTTCGCTGCTAGAGTGCAGTTCAAAACGCAATAGAGTATGTCTCCATCGTTAAAGTCTCCATAAACTGGAAGATCGAGTCGAAGTCCTCTCTGAGACATCGAAAAGCCATCTCCAGGGGCTTCTGCACCTCTTGATACCATCTCTCCACAGCAGAGGAAATCCAAGGGCGATTGAGCCAGGGCTGTAGAGACTCTCCACAAGAATCTGTCGTCGCGACAGAAACCCCATGCCAAGATGGACTGATCGTCGGACTTTTTGATGATCTCCTCCTGGAGGCGTTGGAAAGCCTTGTGCCCTTCGCCGTATAACAAGGGCATATTGACGTCAAATATGCCCAAGAGACAGTATGCGATGTCTTCCTCTCTGGTCGTAGTGCGATTCGACGCCCACGACATCATCTGTGCGATGCTGATAAAATCCATGGCCCGGCGTGCATCGATGACAGAGTCAACCAGCACCTTCTGGGAGATGCCAGTTACCGCAGCGATTTGTTTCCGGAGAGAAACCTTGTCGCCAAACTCCAGCCAAGTAGAGTCAAAGAAACGGACCGACTGGGGAGCAAGGAGCTCCTGAAGTGTCCAGCCTCTAGTGAACCATCGTGATCGGGCATATGTTCTCAACGCTTTTTTTATCTCCTGGGGCTCTGCGTTCAGACCAGGGTGGCTAAAGTCGGATATGTATACATAGCATTCGAGCGACATCTCGTACCATTTAAACATGGAATTGATTGCCTCTTGAAGTTCCGCACTGCTTGACTTGTCGATGCAACATGTATCGATCCACACGAACTCGAAATCATCTTTAATCGCTTGTTGACAGCATTTGATCACTTTAACCCAGCCTTTCTTAGACTCTCGGTAAGAATGCCCTTGTGTAATATCTTGGAAAGTAATTTCTTCGGCTTCCCATGTATGAGATAATATTGCATACGGGGGTATCGCATCACCAAAAAATTCGGTGAGCTTTTGAGTCTTTGCGCATAGTAGCCGCATGTTGTAGACTTTTGTTGTCGCGTTAAGTATGTCTTTTTTCTTTTACTTTGCTGAAGAAAGAGGCTTGCTTGAAGTATTGCGCAATGGTTGAGAAGGAAGCGAATACTATAGTACATAACATGAAGTGGAGGCAAGAATACTGCAACACAATTGGGCAGTAAGATTCTAGGCACCAATATCTAGAGCGCCAATATACAAGGCAGTAATAGAGGCTGTGTAATATTGCAGGTAATACCTAGTAGGCTGCTAGACTACAACCCAACATCTTAGTTACATATAGTCGCAACTAAGAGGCGCGTACCCCGGCTAGGTATGGCTCAATCAGCGTGTCAGAATAAAGGTGACAGTTTCAAGTTGACTCTAGTCAATTAAAATAGATATAGGTACTCAATTGGATATCTGACTTTGACTTCTCCATGCTCGCTTTGAATAGTTGGACAGTCAGTTGATAATACGACAATGAGATTGAATGGGCCTGAGCCCATGGGTTAGGCGGGATAATCAGGCAATCTTGTCATACAAGCAGTCTGTTACGATGGCGATAGCAGTAATACCAGAAAACTTAGGAATGCTATCTGCTATCAAAATTATTCAGTCAATTCTATTGGTGTTCAAAGCAGGTTGAATACAATATAGTTCATTCCTCTGTTCTTCTACAATACGATCATTTCTGTCTTAAATCTCAGCAGAGCCACGTAACACATTCACTGACAAAATAAGAACTGATATAAAAAAAAGTTGAACAAGAACAAACCAAGGTCGGATTTATGGACACTTTGACTACGAATCTCCAAGTATTCGAAGCATCAAGTATTTCCAGCCGTTTTGGATACATAAGTAAACATGCTGTTTACGTTTACGGCTACCGACTGCTGATACACAGTCCTGTTGCTAACTTCTTCATATCTTTTGCTATATAAATTTGGGTATTTTCTTCTTGTATCTGCTCTTATCGCTAATCTTAAAGAACTATGTGTAAATTTATCTTTGGTGGCGTAGAGGAAGCCTCTGTTGGCTGCCTACAGGTATTTAACTGGCCCCGTCCCCTCGTCTGTGGTTTCCTTTCCATCTCCCATCTTGACAAACGCTTTGTTATCCCACCCCTATTCTACCACCATTCAAACAATCTCCCATCTTCTAAAGCGATAATTAATTACTATGAACGAAACTACCGATATTTCTGACTCGGCAATCTTAGCCGAAGTCACAGCTTTTCTTGCACAGGGGAATGAAAATCAGAAAAGAAAACTGTGCAGATTCCTTAGAGTGCAGTCAAGCTACATGTACTCGGCCCCTGATGCTATTCTTCCCGCAGAAGAACTTGCTGTCAAGCTTGGAATCATCGAAGAACTACGCAAAAATCAAGAAGATTTATTCTTTGAAAAGTCATTTCACTTTTCCTACATTCAACTAGCGACGCTCTGCCTAACGCCGACCAAAACTCTTCAAGAGCTCTCTCACCCAAAACAGTTTCTCTCCAGTGTTCTATATCCTGAACATTGGTTAAATATTCGTATGGGTCCCTTACGGCATTTAATGAGTCATTCTAACAGTGGTTTAGTGATCCGATGGAAGCACCCTGCAGATAGTATCGAAGATGGAAGAAGAGGGCTGGCTGTAATATCTAGTAGCTCTAGAGATGAGCGGGAAAAGGTAGATTCGCTTTCTGTCTCAACCTGTCAAATCTCAATATTTTACTAACCATTAAACCAGTGCAAGCTCCGAGACCAACGTACTTGCATTTTAACCAAGGCTGCGAACCCAGACGTGTGCCGTATCATGCCTTCTTCCGTTGCCGAAAACAAGGCAGAAATTTCTGCCTTTATAACACCGGTCTTTTTGTCAGTTTTATTAGGACGGTCTGGATTTGAAATTGGCAGGATATTACTCAGGGGAACTCCAAATACCTTTGAAGAAAGCTGGAACATGATTTGTTTGCACCCGCTCCTACGCATGTGGTGGTCGGAGTGTTTATTCGGCCTGAAGTGCCTGGGAGTCGACTCCAACGGTGAGCATTCACCGTCAAGATACAGTTTCACTGGATGCCTATGAACTCTGTCAGACCTCACCAACTGGTCGAGCCTCCTTACGACAAAGCTACCAGCGCAATGCTGGAATCTATGGCGTCTGATGTGCAGGAAGGCTATTTCCATGGGCTGAAATCAGGGCAGATTTTTGAGATTCAACTTCCTAGCGAGGAGGATGCCGAGAAGATGAAGGCAGCTTTGGACGTGCAATGGGTGGCTGTTAGACTTGCAACCTTGTCTGGCGCTGCTAGATCTTGGGAATGGGGGCTCGGTAACGATTTGTATGATGATGGAGATGATGATGGGGCCTATGGTACGTCTGATGTCGAGGACGAAGAGTAGAAGCTCTCAAAATCTGCATAGATACTGTAGCTATTGCAGTAAATGGTAGCATCGTGTAGCTCTAATATGGTTGCTAGATGATAGTATCTCATTACAAAGTGTGAGAACATGGCAAAGCTATGCAGATATCTGCCTGTCTACCTGTCTATCTTTAAGTTTCAGGAACAAAATGATTCTGATTCCTTGGAAGTCAATGGTGTAAGGCAGTTAGCGTTTCTCATCTCTTTGAGCTATGTTACTCTCTATTGCTCTTTTTCAACGCTATAGGCATATTCTATCACAAGCCCCTTTACAAAGAACACGACTCTCTCCTCTTCTGCCAAATAGGCGACTGTATATAATATATAGTTTCTGAATATTAGTAAACAATCTTCAAAAGTGTATCCCCATTGCCATATCTCGAGTTGTAGGTTAGCCCCTATACCATCACACGCGTCTTCGCAATTCACCTGGCCATCACTCCGCTGCCAGCTGGCCACGTCCATCGCCAACGCGTCAACACGTCAAACACGTCAAACACGCTGCTTTGTTTACTTTTCTTTCTGAGTAATCTCTTCTCGCATCGGCTCCGTTGTTTTGACCAGCTGCCACCCCCCAGAGCGGCCCTCTTCACCTGCAACAACTCAACTCGACTCAACCACACAACCTCGCTCCATCAACCTGCTCATCATGGAAATCAAGATGGAGAATCAGGAGCCAGAGGCAATCATGCAAGACGCTCCTCAGGATGTTCCTCAGGAAATGCCGGGAGAACTCGCTGAATCCATTGACAACTGGAGACATTCGGTCCCCAGCCGCATGGAGCGCGAGGATCCCTTTGTCAACGATGGCTTCGTGCCTCGACCCGAGACTCGCGTCGTAAGTATCCTCACCATCATCACCACCAAATCTATCATTCTCATTGTGTGTTACACCTTTCGTGAGCCGGAGAAGCCTCCTGTTCGCCGCCCATCCACCCGCATCGCCATGATGCGAGCCGCCATCCCGCTCTTCCGCCGCTCCAACGGCCCCAACGCGCTCCAGCCATCCCTCATGGAACGCCCCGAGACGGCCCTGGGAGTTCGGGACGAAGACGAGGACGAAGCGGTGACTGAGGCGAAGAACCCCATCCGAGGCTTTTTTGCCCTGTTTGGTCGCAAGAGAAAGCACCGTAGTCCTTCGCCCACTCCCACGGTTGTCTTCGATGCGCCCTTGACCCTTCACTTTCTGTTTGTCGGTGCCCAGGGTGCTGGACAGACATCTTTGCTTTTGNNNGACATGACCAAATCGTTCCAGCTTCCTGCAAGANNNGGAAAGTTGTGCNNNCGATGGAACAGCCGTGCTCGCTATGGTCATTTCCCCGACGTAAGATTGAAATGGCCGCTGCTCCCATCAAGGTATACCCATGAGACAAGTCGAGATACTAACCACAGCATATCGAGCGCCATCACTCGCACCTGTTACGAGACGTACACCAACCACCGCATGTACTACTCTCAGCCGGTCCGCGTCGAAATGNNNGACACCTCGGGCGCGCCAGACTTGAACACGGTTGAGCGACTGTCGTACGTGCAGGGGATGGCATCTTCCTTTGCTTTGATATCAAGGACAAGAATTCTCTTCCCACTATTTTGCAGTGGTAAGTCAAGTATCGCANNNCATCCTTGTCTTTATCCAACAGAGCAGAGCAGACCAGCTAACAGTTGTTTGTCACAGTGGCAGAACGCTGTGCAGGGCGGTTTCCTTAGCCAGCAACAGAGCGAGGTTCTCCTTCACCTCATCGGCATGAAGAAGGATCAGCGTGCTGAGTGCCTTGATGAGGCCCACCGACTTCAACGTCCGTTTGATCCTACATATGCGCCTTTTCCCACCTGCTGCGTGATCCCCCATGATGTAGGTCTTCTTGCAGAGCTCCAAGATGGAACAATGCAATGTGCTAACGTCATCTCACAGGCCATGTGGTACGCTCGTAGTATCGGATGCCACCGCTACCTCGAGTGCTCTGCCAAGACCGGCGAAGGAGTGGACGTGATGATCGAAGAAGCCGGCGCCGAAGCGACCAGACGAGCCATCATAATTGCTCGCATGATGCGCATGGCGCCCGGCAAGAGACGCCTCTTCTAAACCGGGAGCTTATGCAGTCGAACTAGGCTTCTGAGTGAATCTTCGGATATTTGGGAGGACTTGATTTGAACTGCTTGAAGAAGGATAGGATAGCAGCCCTTGATTTGATGCCATGTTGGTGAGAGGCGCTTCTTTGCTTTTGGCTGTTTAGCCTGCGCCTCACCGGGAATTTATCATGGCCATGTTTGAAATCAGGGCTTGCTCAAAGTTGAAACTGCCGAATATGGCATGCTGAATTTAAATCACAATGTGTTGTTTCAATTATTGAGTCGTGATTCGTGATCGTTGTTGTTCAAGTGATGTTGTCATTGTGTCTGAATCACTGTAAAGAAGGAGGAACACGAGAGTGGGGCATAATGTACAATGTACTCTGCATTCTGTACTTTGGACCTCACCTCACATGAACCATCGCCAATCAACATCACAGCTCTTACTCTCACCACTCCTTTTCGCTCAGGCGCCGCATCTTGAAATTACAAGATTCCGCGTAGTACTACAGTCTTAAAATGTCTCTTTTGTGATTTTCAACTCGATGTAAGCCGCTGCCCCCTGCAAAACTCACTATTTCATGGATTCTAACGAGGCTTAGATGAACGTGTCCATCAGAAATCAAGGGAGATAGATTCAACCTTCAACAATAATCATGGCTCGCTCAACAATCATCGCCTTTGGCCTCGCCAGCGCCGTAGCTCTCGGCTCAGCCATCTTCGCCATCACTTCTTCTTCCCGCCTTCTAAAAGCCAGCCTCCTCACCCTCGGCGCCTCTAGCATCGCTCTTCTCATCTTCGCCTCAGTAAGTCTCCCCACCACCTCATATCCAAAGCAAAAACACCCATCTAATCAGCCTCAACCCCCTACAAGACACATTCAACTCATCTCCCACCGCAGCCGCAACAGAAGCGCAAAACAACCCAATTCAAAAAATGGTCTACTCCAACGAGCCCCCATAGACTACAACCTCTTCGTCCTCGGCTCCGGAGGCCACACAAAAGAAATGCTCATGATGATGGACGACGGCTTCTGCGATTTCGCAGACTTCCACCGCCGCTATCTCATCTCCAGCGGCGACTCCATGTCGGAAAACCACGTCCACGACTACGAGGAGAGCCTGGCGTCCCTGTGCGAGTCTCGCGGGATGTCTCCCGGCACGTACGACAAGTTCATCGTCACCCGCGCGCGGCGAGTCCACCAGCCGCTCTGGTCGACGCCCTTTACCGCGCTGCTCAGCATTGTTGAGATATTTCCCGCGCTGCTCATTCCGCCAAAAGGGCTAGTTGGAATGAAGATGAAGCCGTGCTATCCTAGCCGCGTGTTTTCAAACGGGCCGGCTACTGGCTTCTTTGTTGCGCTGGCGGTGCACTTACTCAAGATGGCTTACCTTGTCCCTGAGAGCTGCATGAAGGTCATCTACATTGAGTCCTGGGCACGTATATCGACTCTCAGTCTGACGGGCAAACTCCTATTCCACACTGGCATAGCAGACGTCTTTGTCACACAGCACCAAGAAGTGGCAACTCGATATGGCGTACAGAATGCAGGAGAAATTGTCTTTAATTCCCGCCGCTTGGATGACATAGAACCCAGCCCTGCCAAATAATAACATAATTTTACCTTCTTTTTTATATCCTTCTCCCCAGTTGTCTTCGTACAAGTCATATAATACAAGCATGCCAGCCCCCTCCCATCTATACCTATGCCGCCGCCGTCACAGGCTGCGCCTCCGCCGTCTCCGCCGCACCCTCCTCCTCCTCGAGTCCAAACGTCTCAATGTCCGAGCTTGCCCTGGCCTCCCGGTTCGCCGTCTCCTTGCCGGCCCAAATCTTCCAGTTCTCGTACTCCTGGTCCTCGAGCTGCATGCCGATATCCAATCTCGTTTTGCCAAAGTATGCACCCACGTAGCGCGCCTCCTCGATGGCTATCCTCTTCTCGACCTCCTCTTGCTGGCGCAGCCTGTAGAATTCTCGGCGGACCGTGTCGTATGCCTTGCGCTTGCTCATCTTTTCGTTTTCCATTAACCACAGCTGGCGTTGCACAACACTATAACAGAGAAAATTCGTCAGTGGATATTCTTCTTCCCCTCCATCGAGATATACCGCGGGGTCTTGGGGATCTTTTTCNNNCCTTTCACCTGATAGTGGGATACCCTTCTGTCTCAGCCCTTTACTCCAGTCACAATGCTGATAATCTTTTCCATCCAACTCCAGCACAACCCTCGGTCTAGCCAGCTCCCACGGGTGATCCTTGTAGAAGCTCGTCCGCAGCGCATCTTCCGGGTACGCAATGCTCTGCGGGCGGAACAGCTTCTTCGGCTTCGAGGCCTTTGGGTTGGGCATGCGGTGGCGCGGCGTGACGTTGCGCACGAGCGCCTCTGAGGGGGCNACCGAGTTCATGACGGCGAACCACGGCGGTGTGGGCACGTTGTAGCCGGGCATGAGCTGGTGCTTGAGCTCTTCCCGGACGGCCTTGTAGACGCCCGCGGGGCGGATTTGCCTGCCGCCCATGATGGCGGATTTATGTGTGGAGGGGCTTTGATTCGAGTGGTGATTTCTTTTAGGCGAGGTCGATTCGAATATGCTTCAGAAGAGTCGTTTATGTGGTGAATTGGGCCGGAGATTGGGTTGCAGTTGCGGCGATTCAACTTGGCCGTCTTCTCAAGATCGAATTCGATGTTGGTGGATATTGGTCGTGCGATGAATATGGAAATTTTGGGGTCGTCGGCGAATCATTCGGCCGACCCGCCTTTGTACTTGTAACGGGCATCAAAATGTCTACAACAGCTTGCTTTCATTCTACCTCCAACCATTGTGCAACGAATGAGCCCTCAATTGAAGTAATTTTTCAAATTTTTTGAAATAATCAAGTTGATCATTAGACGCAATCTGTAAAATTCCAAATCCAACTCTGCCAGCATCAACCAGTGAATCTGCACTGCAGAACGCAATGCTTAGTCATCCCCACTGAGATACATCACGTCACATTCAACCTCACCCATAGATGCTATCGATCTCACATGAAAAAAGCCTAAACCACATCTCAACCACATAAAACTCAACACCAACACAAAACCCCATCATGGCATCCGACAAAGAAGCAATCGAAAAGTCCATAACCGAGCGTCTCACCGAATGGGGCTGTAAGTCACTCTCACCCCATCCTCTCCCATCCTCATCTTACACCAAAAAAAAACCCCTTCTAAATCCTCATCTCACCTATACACATCCTCAACAACTCACCTCTCACCTCTCAACTTCATTCCTCACCACTAACAATCTTCTCACAAACAGCATCCTCCCTCCCCCCTCCCTCCTCGCAACCCTCATCACCGCCCTCCACGCCCGGCCCCTCCAACCCCTCCCCCTCACCCTCTTCACCCCAACCCTCCTCTTCTCCTCTTACCTCAACCTCTCCGGCTACCCAACCGCCAGCGCAGGCCTCACCGCCGCATGGTCCGGCCTCTACGCCCTGCTCGCCCTCCGAAGGCGCCAGACCCTCCGCGCGAAATTCAGCATCCGGGGAGTCGTGCGCGGGACCGCCGTCGGGCTCGGTGCGGCGAATTGCGTGGCGGGCGGTTGGGTATATCTGCATGGCAGCAAGGATCGTGATAGGGACGAGAGGGAGAGCCGGAATCGGTGGGGGCAGTTTGACGACAAGAAGTGAATGACTAAAAAGAAAATCGGGCGACGAGAAAGAATGATGGGAAACAAAAATTACGTGGCAGAAGATGGATGGAGATGAAGAGGGCATTGTATGACTAGGGAACGACTGGGACTTCATTTGGGTCGGAGTAAAGAAATGTATACTATTACCTACTTGCACATGTTTAGCGTGGAGTAAGAATTACGCAAAATTCACAATATCACACTTTAACTGAATTGGCGATACAAATATGTTTAGTATTCAACCGCAGGCCAATGGTGTTTCGAGCACAAAGGGCCTCAAAGTAAGTGTGAGCCACTACCGTCTATACAAATATTGGATAAAAGGTTCAATATCCACTTCCCAAATCCACAACACCAAGGATGATAATGATGATATGATGATATAAAAAGCGAGATGGGGCAAACAGGGTAGTTAATTAGCATGCAAAGCGCAACTATCGTGTGCTTTTACATCGCCACCTCTTCTAACAAAAAAAGTCGACAAAGGAAATAAGAAGGATAATACCATCATCACACAAAAACGCCGAATCGCAGATCGTCTCAGCTCTTGAAGTCTCTGCGAGCCCAATCCCCACCCATAAGATCCCAAGTACAAATCTGTACCGTGATGCCTTTCCCATGCAACACCCAACACTGGTAATAATAGAATGATCCGTAAACCTTACTCTATATCTGCGGTCTTGATACCGCGTCTCTCTCTGTCTCTCTCCGTTTCTCTCTCTGTCTTTCTCTCTTCGTTCTTGTTCGCGATTCTTTCGGATGGCGCTGTCGTCAATAGAAAAAAGTTGGAGTCGCAATAACGTAGTACACCTTTCAGCTAACTTTTTCTGACTCTCCTGAAAATTCGTCCTAACTGGACATGTTGTTGCGTTGAACGGCCATGCGAGAGCCAGATACCAGCCATATTGTCGTGACCACGGCAGTGAACAAAAGGGTCCTCATAAATGACCGCACTTGAAGTGGGCCGAAGCGCGGATTCTCGGGATGGATTGATCGCGCTAATGTAATCTCGAGCGAGCTGGGCTGAAATGAGGTAATGTACTCGACATCGCATTCCCGAACCTTGGGGGAGGCATAGGTGGTGTACTCGTCAACGACTCTGTCGAGGCCCCAGCCAGACAGCTTGCGGACAACGGCGATGACGCATCCGGTACGGTGCTTTCCATGGTTGCAGTGGATCATAAGAGGGTAGTTTTTCCGATCCAGAACAAGTTCGAGGATGGCGGCCATGGTGCTGGGCGGAATAGGCTCTTTCTTTGTTCCCTTCATGTTGAAGACGGCCTGCTGGATGCCATTGGCAGCCACAAAGGACTCAAGCTCGTGATCGGGGTCATCTTTCTTGACCAGGGTACTAATACGGGGTTAGCTTCAAGAGTGAGCGACATGGATAGGTGCCAACACATACACTATCGTCTTCAGCTTCAAGCTCTTCAAGAAGGGGTAGTCTTCCTTCTTGGGATAGCTGCTTCGGTAAACACCAGGAACAACCAAGCCAAAATTGACGGGTCTACCATCCATGGGCGCTGCCGGGAATTCTGAGACGTTTGTTGCAGTAACTGATACTACTGATCCACTTGATGTAGAGCCTGGGAAATGGTCAGTACTGTTCAGACGTCATACAAAGGAAGGACAAGGACAAGTGTGGAGCAACTCACGAGACATAGCACTAGCCCTAGGTAGCGTTGAAGACGGCAGCGTCTGCTGAACAGCAGCGCGACGCTGAGTGCGTGAGACGGCTTGTTCCTCGATCAGAGTCCGGTCATCCACGACACTTTGCGTCTTCATCTCGGACATGGAAAAGGAGAGGTTTTCGAGTATCAAGTCGTGATCTTGCGTCGGAAGCAGGGTGGGAAACAGTTGGGGAGAGGTAAGAGGAGTTTCGGAGGCAAAGGGGAGGACAGTATTGTCGGAAAGTATATTTAGTGCCATGCCGACCAGCTCGCGTCGTTTTATAAGGTATATCGGTTGATTCTGTTGTCTGCGCAGCCGAGTTTGAGGTTTGATGGCTTGGTGTAGTTGTAGAACTCTATGCTTGAATCACGACAACTTTGAGTGTGGTGTTCAGCCAGAGCTCAGTAAAGTTCAGGGCGGAAAGATGACGGTATGAGGATAGGTATTGAGGTAGCAAGTCCGTTTGTTCAAAGGTAGAGTCGTGAATAGGAGCAAAGGCGAGATTTAAGTCTTGGGACCGTGACCAACGAGGGAGAAGAGTAGAGTTAAGAGTAGAGGGCAGATGGTTTGAAGCAATGATTTTTTTCGGTCGACAATGGCTTCACAAAGGCACTGCTAGCGGGCAAGGCCTAAAGGATCGTAGGATTCCTTCTGGAAGAATCAAGAGGGAGTTGAGAAGCCATCTTGACGAGAGTGGGAGCAGGTCAGTGTAAATGTAAGTACGAGGAGAGTTGCAGGCTTCGGTCAGGAAGAACAGGCAAGGTCGCGTGGGAGGATGTGGGAGGGAGATCGCCAGGTTGGAGGTCGACTGAGACGGGCATGGGGGTTTACAGGGCATTGTGCACTGCTGGGTACTGCAGTACGTACCGGCGGCCAGGCGAGCAGCCGTAGGTACCGGGCAGGGTCCAAGGCGCGACATGCGAGCGCGAGGGTAGCGGGTACAGTGCGGCGGCCAGCTGGAGCGAGTATTGGGTACTGCTGATAACGAGTGAATTCAGTGGTTGCGTCACGTACTCTCTACGTAACTTATCGCATGCTCCGGCGGTACACAGTACCCAGCAGCCAGAACACCAGACCTCTCTCATACCCATTTTAAAACTGCCCCCCATGCACATCCCACAACCCTTGTCGGCAACAGCTTATGTACATGTGTACATGTATGTACTAAGAGCTGGTGGTCAGTCTGGTTCGAGTGCATTAGAGCCCTTTTCCAGTTTTGGGGCCGGAATTGGTGGCATCGCGGTGGGCCGGGCTGCTGGAGCGGGCCTGAGCTCTGCACTTTGAGGGTGGGGTGCAGTGCCAGTACTGTATCAGTCCCAGTATCAATCGTACAGTGAAGCTGGGCTGCTGTCCGGGCAGGATTAGCGGGCAATTTTAGTGCATTAGGTTCACTGTTGGCCCAGACTCATCTCATCGGGCTGGGCTGGTTCAGGTTGGTACTCTGGAGGTACTGCGCCAGTATTCACGGACGTTGTTAGTGCCGTTCCCGTCTCGGATCGCGGCTGCAGCGGACCTCTTTTTTTTTCTCGGGATTCGAACGAGAGCGAGAGAGGAAAAAAGAGAGCCATTGAAGCTTGCTAGCTGCGAGATCGAACTTGGTCTATTGCCCAGGTAGCGGCGTTTAGTGCTGTGCCATGACTGAGGCACTTCCACGGCGGTCCATGGCGAGCTGCTCCCCATACTTCCAGCGGCTTACGAAGCAGCAGATTGGAGGTTCGAAAGTCTCCAGTGCTGGCTCCATGGATAAACCTCCATAGAATGGACCTCAAGTACCAGTGGACCTAATTTACTCCAGTCTATGGGGGACGGAGACTTGATGAAAAGGCCAGAGTTGGATCATCCAACCACTTTTTGCACAGTACACGCGTCTGTACTCCAATATACTCCAATTTACTCGCCCTTCTTCTCCAGCTGCTTGCTCCCGCAGCCCCCCTTCGTTAAGTAGTCGTCGAATTAGAAAGCTTGTTCCTCTGTGGCGAGAGTCTCGACAAAGGATCCCAGCGCCATCCATTGCATTTCTGCTGGTGGCTGGGCTCTTGTGGTGCCGGCAAGCAGCTAGCTGGAGCCTTGCTCAACGCAGTTCTAGGGCACCAATGGCTCTCAGCCCGCTGGAGGATGCAGCTTTATTACATATGCATGCAGGGAGAACATGCAACATTGATGGTTAAAATGCGTTGACGGTGATACTGAAGACAATTTGACCCATTATCGCCGCTGCAAGTCTGATTGGGGCCGCCAAGAGTGTCCCTGTATGTGCTCACGCGACTCAATTCCAGATGGGTGTCCTTAGATGTGGTGAAATGGCTCTACCAACGGCTCAATTCTTTGGCCTCGTTGCCAACGCACAACTGCATGCGCTGACATTTCATCTCTTTTCTTCCCTCACTTCATCTCCCCTTTCAAGCTAGCTAGCTAGAGGAGGCGCCTGTATGTCTCAAGGAGCTGTCAGGCCAGAGACGCCACCGAGGCAAACACTAAGCATCCGCGGCACAGGGATGCAGGCCACCGTCGCCCACGCAATTGGACCCTGAGATGGAGATGGCTCTGGTCATGTCATTCGGAGACCCGAGATTTGCTGCGTCTTCTCTTATTCGCTGTAAATGGGCTCTAGCACGCAGCACAGCTGTCCATGTGAAAGATTGCTTGACCCAAATTGCAGGGATCCGTGTTCCTATTTTCACCAATGTCTGGATGCGGAAATGACACACGCGGGATGCATTGTCCAGGCCAACTCGACAAATGTCCAAGTTATTCACCATTGCTACGTAGCTTAGGAAGCGTTCGCGCTTTATTAAGGTGAAGCAAAGGGGGAAGCTAAGACGTCAACGACTGTGGGAGTGAGGAGAAGCTCCCATGTCCAGTCTTTTCTCCTCACAAGCCACCCCGCGCTGACCATCGGCCGAAGGAAAAAGGATGACGAGTAAAAATAAAAATAGCACGCTGCATGATGATATCAAGTTTGATCCCTTAGTGATTTCCGTGACTGGTTGGTGTACGGGTGGCTGCAGCGATTTGCTGTTTGATGCAATCTTGGGATCAAGAACCTCTCGGATCACTTGGAACGACTCAGCCGTACCTAGTGGTGCCTACGATCCTACTCGTACATGCACCCAACCAAGCTTGCCAAGGAGGCTCAGGTTCTATCAGGCTTCGTTCCATCGCAATAAGTTCCCCGGAATGCCCTGATGGGGGTTGGTTGCTGAGATGCGATGTGAGTGGGAGCAAATGCCCGATCCTACGGTACGGAACGCAGAAGACACGAATCTCCTCCATCCACGGCCACCCATCCGTCCCGAGCCTTATGCGCCAGCACCTGGTGATCAGGTGTAAAGGAGGTTGAATTCGGATTTCGGGCTAGGACCCAAGACTACATGCAGTAATATCCCGAAATCAGCGAGAAATTGATGCCTTCTACGACATGACTCTACCTTGTGTGCTCTGCTCTTGTCTTGAGGTCCCAAGCAGCTGGGTAACCTCCTGTCCAATACTCGAGATCGTCATACGATACGACCAACGCAATATGCCCCATCCATGAATAGTACAGATGCTTACGATACCGAGAAACATCCATAACTCGTAGGCACAACTTCGTGCAACCTTCCCGTCTAGTCATGCCCGTCACCGACGACGCAAGTAATCTGACAGGCCCGGTCAAGCACGCACATCATCATGCCCATCACCTGGTACTCCGTACGTGTCCCTACCTTACCCCAAACGACCTCTCCTCAGCCGCAGCGCCAGGATCTCTCATTATTACATGTGACATGCAACCCCCAATATCCCCAAAGACAGAGTTACGCGTGTGTGTACGGAGTATGTACTCGCCCAGCCATTCCGGCTGCTGCGATACAAACACCGTCACCTGACGGCATGGATGTAGGAGGAGTACCCCATAGAATAGGGGGTTCGTTTCGCGAGATCTAGACAATTACACTCTATTGATCGCAAAAGGAGACGAGAGGGCCCGGATGGCAAGCGGATCTCGTCTGTTGACTGGACTGTCCGGCCACAAGCCGTAATTACTGGAACGGCCGGGTTTTGACGACTTGAAGGCCTTTTAGACGCGGAAGGGCCGCAGTAGTACGCGAGCTACGAGCGACCTGCACATGTGCCTTAATATAAAATAATACCTAAATAAATAAAATAAAACAAATAAATAAATAAAATCACGAGAATAATATCCATGGAATCCTTCTAGGGGTGATTCGGTCTTGGCTCTCCAACTCCATCCCACACAATTCAAATCAGGTACTCCGTATTTTAGGCGCAAAAAGGCAAAAGCGCGCACAAGAATTAATCCCCTGTATCTGCTTGTACCTCCAAAGTACTCCGGCAGTTGGCCCATTACCAATCCACTTGGGCCTTATTAATGTGCTTCCAACATCAGGGACCACGGAGTTCGGAGCTCTTTTCTGCAAGTTAAACCACCAGCCCGCTCCCGTCTGCTACAAATGGCGTTTGTACGGGGTTGTTGCGCCGAAAGGTAAATTAGAAATTGGGAAATTGCTCTGCGTTTTGTCCCACGCGACACAGTGCCGCATGTGTCTCTGCTTCTGTCTCTGTCTCTGTCTCTACCACCTCGAGACATATCCGTTAATGATGAAATGTACAGAACATTGATATTACTGATACTGTACTCCGTACAGAACTTGCTTTGTTGAAAACTCTCCGTCTCGCCCGCAGAGCAATTTCCCCATTCGGGCCAAGTTCTTTTCTCCCTTCTCTCCAGCTTAAATCCGTACAACAAAGAACAAAAACCTGAACGAGCAGCCAAGCCATTATTTCGCGCTTTTTCTGGCCTGAGGTGGCAAAACCAAACCCACCCCAAAAGCCCAAAGCTAGAAGTTTCCCCGTTATTACGATTTGCTTCAGGTTACTTTGTTTTTGCTCTGCTCGCCCAAAGTGTAGGTTCGTATGAAACACACAACAAAAATAAATTACACGCGACAAGCTACCGGTTTTCGTCACCGAGCCTTACGCTCAGGCCGCGAGCTAGCCATGCAAGCCTAGATTGCTTCAGCTAGCGACGACAACGCTGCAGAATAATAATTGACAATACGACGCTGCTGCTTCTTTTTATTCGAATTGGTAAACCGAGGCTCAGGTGGGATTAGAAAATTCCAATTGTCAGCCCAATCGTCGAAAGACGCGAAGAAGCCGAAGCGGCACCGAGACACAAGCTACTCTTAGCACATGTACGAGTAGTAACACACCCTCTTACTAGCTGAAGCAATATTTCCGGTACAAGCGAGTAAGCCCGCCTTTGATCGAGGCGGAAATACAAGATCGCCAAAAAGCCAATTGCTCCGCGGCTTGGGAGCCTACGTCGTATGTGGCTTGTTTTCCTTGTTTTGCGCCAAGGGGATCGTCAGTTGATGCCAGCCACAGTGCTGCAAGATGCGAGGTGCACGTACGCAAGCGGCAACTCTTTTTCTTTTTTTAATTACTATACTCTCGTCTCTCGTCTCTTGTCTCGTGCTTATGGCGTATATACAGTATTTTGCCTACATACCTTGATACCCTATTCGACCTAGTTGGGCGCCCAATGTGCCCGTCTTGTTGGAAATCGTCCCAAAATCTCGACTGATCACGGGACGAGGTTTGGCCACTGTTACCTGACGCCTGAAGATTGAACCACCCCTGTTGGGCTGTTGAAGGATGCTGCAGATTCTCGTGCATGAGGCAGAGCTTGAGGCCTTCCTGAAGCGCCCGTAGCGTCCCGGATCTGATGCGTGAGCTTTGGCAGCCAGGGGTTTGTACGAAATACATACTGGTAATGGTTACATATTCGTGCATGTTCGTGGGTAGCCAAAGATGAAGGCAGTCATGCAGTATATACCAGTCACCTGTACTCCGTACCTATGAAGCATCTCGTCCATCTCATCTCATAGGTTGATGAGATGGCTGATGTAATCCATCTCAATGATCCCCTTCCAAGCCTCTCTCATGTGGCGTCACATGCATCGAATCCTACCTACTAGACATGTTAATATCCATTCAAAACACCAAACGCCAAGGCATCCAACGTAATTCTAGGCATCTTCTTACTACATCCAAGCCTCACCATTCAACTTCTCAAGATGCTCCCAACTCCAGCATCTCGTCTTCGTCTTCGTCCTCACCATCGGCTCTCTCGTCTAAAAAACCCCCCGCAATGCGCTAGCTAGCAACAGCATTCATTATCCGTCTTCATCTCCCGACTTATTCCCTGCAAAGATCATGCTTTTCCTTACCAATTCCCCGTGCGGAGTTGCGACGTGACGAGCCGGCATCCGGTCGCGGCTCCCCGTCTCTTATCAATCGCGCGTGCATATATCCAGCTGCTAGTCTTTGGTCTTTGCTCGTCTCGATATCGAGCAGCACTCGACTCTCATGTTACGGCGTTCGAACTTACGAGAGAACCCCGGTCATGTCTCAGATTCAGATCCAAGAGCAGAGTGCCATGGAGCCGCTGCCTGTCGGTGCGGCCGATGCGGGCGTTCTTGAACAGTCAGCACCACTTGAGCAGGCCCAGAACAATGGTCAGGACGACAGCAATGCGCCTCCGGACGGCGGATTACAGGCGTGGCTACAAGTCGTGGCCTCATTCGCTCTCTATTTCAATCATCTGTATGGCAAAATTCACTCGTCAAAGAATGGTTGTCAACATGTGCTAACCTGAACGTTGCTCAGGGGCTTACTCAACAGCTTTGGTGTCTTCCAAAACTACTACGAAACAGACCTCCTCAAGGACTCTACGCCCTCGGCCATCTCCTGGATTGGATCCATCCAAGTTTTTTGCTTAATGTCCGTTGGAGCTGTCATTGGCCCGCTCTACGATGCAGGGTACTGTCGCGCGCTGCTCGCCGCTGGAACGCTTCTCGTCACCCTGGGCTTCATGATGACCAGCATCAGCACGCGCTACTGGCAAATCTTTCTGGCCCAGGGAGTCTGCCTCGGCCTGGGCACCTGCTGTCTCTCCATCCCGTCCATTGCCATTGTGCCCATGTACTTCAAGAGACGCAGAGCTAGAGCCATGGGTCTCGCCACCGTGGGCAGTGGACTTGGCGCAACGCTGTATCCCCTCATGTTCCAGAACCTCGTGCCGCAGATAGGCTTCGGCTGGACCATGAGAGTCATGGGGTTCATGGCATTTGCAATGTGCTCCTTTGCGCTCATCATCATCCGGCCCCGCACGGCGGCCAAGAAGCCCGGGTGGCAGCAGAACGGCTTCTCCATCCGCTGGTTCTGGGACTCTTCGGCCCTCAAGGAGAAGACATACCTTCTCTACTGCATTGCCATCTTCTTTAACAATCTTTCATTCTTTAACCCGCCTTACTACCTGCAGAGCTACGCCGTCTTGCACGGCATGCAGGGCCATGTGCTGGCTGCATATCTGTTGCCTATTCTCAACGCCTCTTCCATCCCTGGCAGGATCATACCCGGGTTCGTTGCAGACAAGGTTGGTTCTTTGGACACGTACGTCGTCGTATGCGCCTTGAGTAGTGCAAGCGTCTTTTACTGGATCAGCGTGACAAATGCAGCTGGTAACATTGCTTTTGCCGTTCTATATGGTTTTTGGTCCGGTAGTGTAGTAGCTCTCGGATCCGTGGTTTTGACCTCCATTACCCCAGATATGAGTCGTCTGGGGACTAGACTGGGCATGGTGTCCATCCTCAAGGGTATTGGATCACTCATCGGCCCGCCCATATCAGGTGCCATTCTCAACAGTACTGGCAAGTATATTGGGATTCAGCTTCTTGCTGCCTGCGGCATTATGCTCACTTCGCTTCTTTCCCTTGTTTTGCGACTGGTCATTGCGAGAGCGTTGTTTAAGACCATCAGAGACGATGACAAGGCGTACTTGGACGCAAGTCGTCCGAAATCAAAGGCGCCCGCTACGGCACAGGTTACTGAAGACAAGCGCGCATCCTAGAACGTTGCGTTTAGACTTGCAATTGGATGGCCGCTATGTTGGTAACCGATTTGTGTTTTTGTTTAAATGATAATGGTTGCGCATGGTGTTTGCGCGATAGTAGATGAGCTGACGGCCGATTATTGAACTGGACCACTAACGAGCGTCTTATAAGTTGATTTACACAAACTTAGAATATAGAGACTCTCCTCGAGCAACGAATAATAGATGATATACCATTCTCGACAGAACTGAGGGTATTCCGAATCTAATCGATTTCGCCTCTTCACTCAACAAGACGCATGTAGCAAACGCAAACACCCCAACAGGTTCCACGAACACTGCATACTCAAATTCGAGCTCAAGTCACAAGACCATCAAGTACAAAAAGTGCAGCCTACAAAAAAAAAAAAGTGTTGGCAACGTAGATAGAATCCTTCGGCTGCCTAAGAAGCCCACGCCTCACATCGTGACAAAGCATCATATCGGAACATCCGAGCGCCACCGGAAAAGACCTCATGAGAGCGCACATCCGCACCATACGCAGGCAGCCTCTATATCAGCCTGTTTAGATGGCGTGATAAGCTCCCTCGTGATCTCTTGCTTTGTTACCAAATGTTGTCTTTTTGTTTCGTTGTTGGTTTGGAGAGTACCCGGGAGACGCGGCAGAAGGATTGGCATAAGCGGCCTTTTGTGTCTTGTGGAACTAGAAACGCACCGCAACGTTGATGTAAGCCCAAAGAAAGACGAGAGATAAAAAAACAAAAGGGCAGTGTAGTGTGCAATTGCCGTAATAACCGTCCTAATATTCATACATGTAGTTGAGAGAACTTTTTACTCCTCCCAGTTTCTCATCTCCAATGAAGAACGCCTACAGACAAAGCCCAACACAGTAATAAGGAATAATGTAATTTCCCACCCATCTCAATATAAACCGCTTTCTTGGAAACACACCCCTCCCCCATCTTCAAAACCCATGCAAGGCACCCAACACGGCAAAAAAACAGGCACTTAGATCCTTAATAAGCACCCACTACTACAAACCATGCAACCCATACCAAGAAACAAAAACACCAATCATAGCTCAGTCAACGATGCCAGCCTGCACGATGGCATCTGGTGCCTGCCTGCTACTGTACTCCAGCACTAAGTTCCTCCTCGCTCTACTACCACCCACCCACCTTACTACAGCTAAGGTACCCTTTTACTTTTACTGTAGGTAGGATCGAAAGAATAAAAGGGGGTGTGGCCATGACCGATGGCAGTACACCTGAGGCACACACATAACTTCGCCGGGGCCTATCGCAGGGCTGAATTCGTGAGTTGACGTAGTCATCACGTACCATAATACACTTGTTTCGTTTCATTTCATTCCCGCCTCCAGGGTTTCTTCAGGTTTTATTTTAATTTTTCTTCGTTATATTTGTAAGGGTTGTGTTGCAAGGGTACCTGAGCCGGTTTGTTGGTCAGGAACGTCACGAGAGTATGTCGGCTCACACGTTTTGCAGATGCGATAGTGAGGATGAGTCAACTCTGGGTCTCGTGGATAGTTGCCTACCTTATACATAATTTCAGCAGACAAAGAATAATATTCCATCAAAATACTATCAAGAAGAAGAAGAAGAGGGAAATTTACGAGACTCGCAAACTGGCAAGGCATGCCATCTGACCAAAAAGGGTGTATGCATCGACGGTGAATCCAAGTGTAACATCGAATCTAACTAAGCTTACAAAAGCAAGTGGTCTATAAAAGTATGTAGCCATATCGTCCAATCATGAGCCCATTACCGGCATAGCCTCCATCTAAAAAGAACAAGACAAAAAAGTACACGGCCCAATCAAGCATCTAGTTTCCCAAGGCTGAACGCTGCAGACGGGATACGTCATGCAGGGAGGCACAGGGGAGAAGGATGCGGTGAGCCAAAGAAGAGTACACAAAACGTAGAATGAAATGCTGGAAAAGGAAAAATACAAGGAACAAAGGAAACAGGGTTCATAAATATACAAGTTGATGCTGTAAAGGGGTATTGTAGGTATGAAATGAGACGCGCTGCAATCCTCACCAAGGTGTTACATGGCCGCTCGGGACCAGATCTAATGTGAATAATGAGACAAAGGGAAGAAGTAAGGAAAAGGAAAAGAGAAATGCAGAAAAGATGCAACTTGCAAAACGCAACGCAAAACGCATAAAACATGTAAAAACACAAGACTCAAAGGGGAACCAGAAACAAGCGGCTATTGCTGCTGGTGGCCACCCCAGTATCGAGGATCGTTTTGGTCGTGGTACTGTCCGTACTCGTCATAGTTTTCGTAGTACTCTCCACCGTCGTAGTTTTGGCCGCTGGAGCTGGAGCCGCCCATGTACTCGCCGTATTGTCCATGAGAGGGCATCTGCTGCCAGCTGCCTCCGCCATGCTGCTGTTGGCCGTAATAGGCGCCGCTCCCGTAGGTACCATCTGAACCCATGGCATCGCCGCTGCCCTCTAGAGAGAGAGTGCGCAAGTCGAATCCATCATCGGGACCGAGTGTGTCAGGATCTAATAGGTCCAACGCATCACTATAGTCGCCGGATCGAGACTTGGATTTGCTGCTGCTAGCCCCAGAATATTGGGGATGCTTGCTGCTCCGGTGTCTTGACTTGCCAGAATGGCTGCCAGGGCTGCTGTCGCCGCCGGCTAACTCTCGGCTATCAGTGGAATTCCTGCCGCTGGACTTTCTACCGCCTCTGCGAGAAGGGGAGCGGGTATATTCGCAGACGAGCTGGCTGGCGATGCAACGTTCACATCCATTCTTGTCGCCGCTGCACTTGAGGGTAGAAGAGTATGGGAGGTTAGCGTTGGATAAACAACAAGGAGAGGACTTGCGTGGCAGTGGCATGATACTGCGTCTTGTTACCTTTTTAGCGTGGCAGTTATTGCAAGCTTGGTGCTGACTTGATCGGGCAGAGATGGGGTCTGAGGCCCGCCTAAGCTCTTGGACGCTCTTGGTCTCGGGATCGTACTTGAACGTGTTGAACATGGTTACCGGCTGTGCTAGGCTTTCTCTGTGATTGTGTGGTAGTGGTGAAACGGCAAGGCTGAATTTGAGACGAAAGAAGAACTAGGTTGCTTCAATTATCCTATCCAGTGGCTATAGGTCTAAACAAGAGAACGAGTGTTGTTGTTGAGACAGTTGTAAACCAACAGTGCTTCCCATTGACAGAGCCAGAAGAGTGAGGAACGAAAGAAGAACGAGAGATGCCACGATGCAATGCAAGACCTGATCAAGAGCTCTATATGGTATGTGTATAACGGTGTGATGTGATGTTCAATGTGATGTTCAATGTGATGTTCAATGATTCAAAGTAGTGACTGAACAGATAGTGAACTCAACCTTTTAATTCAGGCCAAACAAGGCCTCTTATATCTCGATTGGGATGCCGGAGGATTTGACAGCAGCCAGCCAGGCAGCCGCGCGCTTTCTCCACTGTATAGTCGATGTGGTTATCCATCCCCCTGGCGCCTCCGGGCGATTCCTCCACCAAGAGAAAAAAGAGGCCATGGCTGTGACTGACTGTCTGTCTGGGTTGTGCCAGATTCGGGAGCGCCATGCTGCTTGGGGCTGGGGGGATGGAGAGGGAGTGGCAGTAGGGCCGAGCAGATCAAAGGGGCGTGGGAGCATCGGCAGCCTGATTTTGCGTGTGCGAACGGGCAGCGCCTAAGGCGTATCATGCGGATGATGGAAGAAATCGAAGGTTGAGATGGTTCATGGACCGAAGTATGAAGGAAAAGAATCCGGGTGCCGTCATTGGCCGGAGAGCGACTTTGTCAGCAGGCCCGGGCTGCGGTTGCGGCAGGCGGTGGATCCACAGCTAATGAGGGGTGGAGCGCTCTTGGCGCTAGAACTAGGCTCCCGCGGGTGGGGCTGCCCGAAAGAGAGTGGCAGTATTACAGGGGGTTAAAGTGGTTACAGCGCTGTTTGAAGCTCTGCATCACTGATGACAGCAGTGATGCGAAGAACGCTGGGATAATGGATAATGCCTCACAGCGCATGGTGTCTTGAGCGATTAAAAAAGAATGAGGCGGAATAAACAATGTGAGTAGACGAGTCTAGAAGTTTGGAAAACAAGAAAAGAGAACAAAAAAAGAAGAGACAAGGTTGGGCAAAACAAGGCGGAACAAGAGTCATACCTCAAAGGGTGTGCGTGTAAAGCAAGCGAATGACCATGAACACCAAAAAAAGAGCCAATTCATCCCAGCAACTCGCAATACGCACCGAACAGACCGAGCACCATGTCTTACAGCAAAGTGCCAAGTGCCCAAAAGCCAATGACTGACTGACTGAGTCGTGCAAGAGAAAAGGGTGCACATACAAGAGGCAGGATCTGAGTCTAAAGGCGTGGCTTGCGTGCCACAACAAAAGTCCGCAAGGCCAAGGATCCAAGCAGCCTGGTGCCATTTCAAACTTCAACGAGGCCGTTGAGAAACCATGGACACGGTGGCTGTGCCGTCAGCGGTTTTTTGGCGTCACGGGCCCTGCAGCTCTCTCGACGTATCCCTTTTTTACCCTGCGAGATGAAGATTAAGTTGCGATGGGAACATGAAGCGAGGCATTCGAGCATGGCTTGGCTGGGGGCCGTGGCGCATCGTACATCGTATTGCGGGTGTTGACTGAGACACTCAAGACAGTTGTCACGATGCCGATAAGAAACGAAACAAATTGAGGCACTAATTATCCTTGACTGTCATGGGTAATGTTGACAGTTCGGTTCTTTTCCGTACACTATCCAGTTCACTCATTGCTCTTTGGGACTACGTATCCTGATCCCCAGTGTCAATCATCGTCATGGGGTCAACAGCTAAAGGGCCTAGATCTGTCCACCCAAGACAAAAGACCTCACTTAATATCCCGGTATGACGCAACGACTACCGAACCAACGCATCTTCGTGCGCTCTTTAATTAGAACAAAGACAAAACTTCAAACACGCAAATGAAGAAACGAAACAAAAAAAACCGCATGGTAAAGTCACAGACGTTTCAATTAACTCAGCAAGGCGAAGATGCGCATTCGACGGGCTTATTCCGGCAGACCGAGAGCGAAAGGCACAGCCATGCCGGTCACCTGCGCCGCTCCGGACCAAACCAGTGTGAATAGGCGCCATGTTTGCCCTATCCAGTAGTCTGGAGTATAGCCGTAGCCGAACAGTAGCGTCGCATTCCCGGCATGGGCTGAGCCAGTTAGCCTTCATCCTTCCATTCATCTTACACCACATGCTATCACGGAATGGAGTACATGTGTCTATAGGGTGAGACGGTATGTGATGCTGTCATACGGAGTTCGCTTCCCATGAGCCTCGTAGGGCTGCATGGCTTACTACGTAGCACAATGACGAGTTTGTGGTGTTCTTTCAGGTCTCAACTATCATCACTTCTTTGCTATTTGGCTTTGCATTATGAAGCAGGTCGTATATAAGTCGTACCAGGGGTGGCGTTGGTTTGATTGGGCGTGGGAATCTCACCATGATCGCCATGCATCCTCCTGTGGTGATCCGTGAGGCGAGGAGCTGATATCAGGCTTTTGCCGTAGTGCATCAGATATAGCTCCTATTCGATGGATAATTGGAGGTGATTTTAATTCCCTCTTGGAGGCGAATAGGTGAATATGCCTAACCATTGGTCATTTTACATCTCCCCGTCAAAGAGGGTCCCGTCGTTACATGTATGAAAGGCACTCTGTAACCCCGCGGGGAAATACTAAACAAATAACACCTTGCTCTCCGCCTTACCTCAGGAACCATGAGGACGACAAAAATAGGTACCACATGCAGGTACTGTCCAGAAACTGCACCGAAACTGCACCGAAATTCCAAATTGTGCCAGTCATCATCATCCCACACAAGGATTTAACCTCTCATCCCCAGAGCCTTATGCTTACCGGGTAGCGTATCGAATACGCGGCGGGCGGCAAGATAACAAAATCAAGAGGCCCGTATTACTTTATTTCGTCTCGTCTCGTCTCGCCGGATCTCTCAAGTGCCGTGCCGTCAGGATTACGATACGAGGATGCAAGAGGTTAACCGCCCGCGATACGAGTCCGTCATACGATACGAGTGGCATCCTCCTTTTGGGAACAGACTATTTGAGACAACCTAGAAGGGAAACCAGGACGGCGGCTTTGGTGGCGGCGCTGGCCTGCGCCACAGCCGAAGCCCCGTACCGGACATGGTCGCTAGAATCTATTCGGATCCGAAAGTACGGCTTGTTTGCTCACCGGTGATGGCTTCTTTGGTACAGTGCATGCACACATTGATCTCTATTCGGTACCTAGATAGGCAACAAAGTAATAGGCATGTTACTGTTCGCAGCGTCTTCATACACCCCTCCCCCTCTGGCATTAGCATATGCATGTGCATGCTGCTACTGCACTGATGATAATGTTCCGGCGCGAGGACGCTCATGCAGCCACTTACATGCAGCGCCGTCAATCACGCGCTCCCTGGCTCAATACGAACTCTTTTCAGAACCGAGAACTTGTGCAAGTCATACATGTAGGCAGTCTCTCCAGGCATCCAAAGTCACATGCTCTCAATTATTTTATTTTTTTTAATTTTTCTAAAGAAAGGAATGAAAGCAGGTAATTGACAATCTGTCAACTGTGCCGAGGTTAAATGCAACTTGTTCGCCAAAAAGGGTATTACACGAATACTGTATCTTGTCTTGAGTCATTAGTTCTCGAGAAACCCACGGTTTGCGCGCTTTTAGACAGGAACATGCAACTCTACAGTAACAGAACAGGGGCTAAAACCAGTTACAGCACGGCATGACGAAAAAAGTTCCTAACTAAGCGGAGCACAATGCTTAAACGGGTTCTCGGTAATTGCCAGATTTCGTTACTCAGGGCCCAGCAAGCGGGATAAAACATGCCACGAGCAAGGCGAAAGAGTCTTGGGGGTTATAGTCTAAGAGCAGCAGCACTTTGTGTGAGAGAGTTGTCAACTGCGGCTGTCAACCACCCTGGTGTTCTGCCTAAAGAAAAGTGGGTGCATGAGTCATGGTATAGATCTCATTTCAACGGCGCTCTGCACACAAAGATGGCGTCTCGAGATTTTCTGCCAGTTTTTAATTAAACGAACCCTGGTCTCGGTTTCTTCTCCATCCGTTGTGGGGAGGGGGGTTGGGGTTGCCATGTGCGCGTGTGTTGCATTGTGTCTCGGGAGATGGACAATCGGAGAGTTTAACGATGACTGACTGGTGGAACTTTTTGGGGGAGCTGTTGCAATCACGACGACGACGGGCGTTTGGAATACGAAACTCGATAGTATTGTGATTTTCTCGATAAGGGCAAACGAGCCCATGCTACTTACAAAGAAACAAGCAAACGTAAATAAAAATAGATCCAAATACTACCGTACAAAAACCACTCAAACTCAAACTCATACAAGTCTATCATAGTACCATGTCATCTCAAGCTGAAGTCGTCACAGCATCCATGCAAAAACATCTGTTCCTCTGTCTCCTCCCCATTCTGCCTCGTCATAGGCAACTCGGTTGGCATACTCAGTGACCGCAGCAAAAGTCCATGACAACGAGACACTTGGCATTGCGCTTCAGTTCGCCTACCCGAATCTCCTGGGTCAGCTCCTCAAGAATGTCGTTCTTCCATCGCACTTGTACATCCTTCTCGTTGTGACAATCGACCATGTAGAAAACGTCGTCGATGGTGGCCTTGGAGTCGATCGTGATGGTGTATTTCTCTCCGTTGCGAGCGCGGTTCCTTCCGTCGCTGGTGTCGATCACCTCGAGCCTGAACTCATCGGAAGCCGGGGGAGGGGGCAGNACGTATGAGAAACTGCCCGGCGGCAGAGATGGCACACAGCTGGCAGTAGGGAGGCAGGGGGCAGGAAGGCAAGGGGGAGGGAGGCAGTTGGGAGGCATGACCGGCCAGTTGCAATTGGGCGGTGCGTCCTTGTAGCAGCAGATCATCGGATAGCAGTTTGGCGCGGGCATCAGAGGGATTGGGCCGGTGCAGCAGCAGACGTATGGCTTTGCTTCTGGCTCCGGCACAGCGATTTGGACAAGTTCCGGTTCATAGCGGCCGTTAGACGGGTGATCATCGTGATCGTGACCGTGACTATGGCCGCCACAACCACCTCCTCGCCTCCCGTGAGAGTGAGAGTGAGAGTGAGAGTGGTGGGAGTGGGAGTGGGATTGACGGCCCCTGCCCCGAGGAGAGTGAGAATGAGAATGACCGCCGCCACACATTTTCCAGATGGTTTTCGAGGTTGTCTTGGACTTTGTCTTGCAGGTGGTTTTGGACTTTGTCTTCCAAAGAGTAAACATATATCTTGTGTCAGAAGGGATGTATCGTGTTGTAGTGGCGGATATGGATATGAATTCCTTGGTGTGATGCCGAGAGAGGAGGACAGTCTCCAACGACGAGATAACCTTCATCTTAAATATTCCAATTCGACGATGTTGAAAGTGGACGATTGGTGTTTTTAGAAACTCTCACTAACATGATGGCAAAGTGGTGGCTTTGAGCCTTTGATCACTGGTAGAGAATCCATTGATGAGACGAGGGAATGATGCAAGAGTTGTCAGTGGCCGTCTTTGAAGAATCGCCGTTTTTGGAATCCTGGTGGAGTAGCATCTTGAGATTTTGACGGTTGTCTTTGAAGAGTTGTTGCTCGTGCATTCTGATGGAGTTGAAGCACGGATGACTCTCAACGGCGCTCTTTGAAGAGGATTGTCCATGATATGGCGGTGGCGCAGAAGCATTGGGATTCATTCATCACATGGCGCAGCCATAAATAATATGCTGTTATGTCATCACAAAAAAAGAGTAGTAGTCCACATCGATGGTTGACATTTCCATTGTCATGTAAGTGTTATTCTGAGCCGTGGCTGATGCTTCTGGAATGTTACACAAAGGACGTTGAGAATCCGAAGTAGTAAAACGTGGAGATTGGGTTACGCGTGCACGTGAGATTCAAGAAACAAAAGAAGCAAAAGAGAGGGGAAAGTGTCTTATCCGACGCATTCGGAAATCATGAGCTTTTGATGGCTTGAGTCTCTTTGAGAGAGCCATGAGGCATTGACCAGATGTAGTTCTGTGCTGCTTGTCCTTGTGTGCAATGCAATTCCTATTATAGGTACATGTATGGAGTATGGACGTCTAATCCAAGGGTCCGTAACAGTAACAAGAGTTCCAGCCAATCTCAATCGAAGGCGTCGGAAACAAAAAGAATTGGCTGCACGCCTTCACCCGCCGCTGTTGGCCTTATCTGCCAATCTGCTTGGAGCGGGGCCCCGATTCGCCCCCGGAAAAAGGTGGTGCCCATCGCCGGAAAGGCCAGCGAAGCCCCAAAAAAGTTCTGGTATAAGGACAAACGAATCGAACCTTTTCCCTTACAAAGAGGAACATTCCATCGCTCTCAAGCCAGCATCCGGGCCCTTTTTGCTTGCCACTTTCCTTTTGATTGTTCTTTTGATCATCAACTGCGTTTGCAGTCGCCGCCACAATGGGTATCAGTCCTCAGATGTAAGTACATACAAGAATCGCTTCGGTTGCGCTCGTTTGTCGCAGAGACGAGAGACGAGGTTCGAGGCACGAGAAGAAAGAGGCAGCGAAAAACCTCGTCGCAAGTCACGGCGCGACAAACGATGGCGACTTCAAGGAATACGCATTGGAACATCTCACTAACTCCTACGGCTAGCACCAACCTCATGATCATCCTTGGTATGATGCAAGTCACCAAGAAGATCCCCTTCGAAGACGAGAACGTGCTCAACCTCGTCCGCGCCATCTACATTGGCAGCAACGTCATCATCGCTGCTCTCTATTTTTACATCCAGTTCCAGATCAACAAGAAGAAGGGTACGTCTCTGACTCATGGGCGGTCTTTGAATNNNTGCTGCGCAAAAGCATTGGCTCCCGGATCGCTACCTTTTTGTCTTTTTGTCCAGTCCTCTAACATGCGGTTCTTTGTCGACATGACCACCCTCAAGTACGTTGAGCCCGCGCCCATGGGCTCCTCCGAGGAGGGCAAGCTCGTCACCACCACGATCCACGCCTACGACTCCAACCAGCTCCGCCAGCTCTGGCGCGGCCAGCTGATGGGTATCGCCATGATGTCCTTCATGCACCTCTACATGAAGTACACCAACCCCCTCGTCATCCAGAGCATTATCCCCCTCAAGGGTGTCTTCGAGGGCAACCTCGCCAAGATCCACATCTTTAACCAACCCGCCTCTGGCGATCTCAAGCGACCCTTCAAGGCTGCCCAGGGCTTCATGAGCGCCATGCAGGGTGCCAACGGCACTGTCCAGAGCGACAAGAAGGCTGTCGAGGCTGCTGAGAAGGCCGGCCGCGGCGGTGCCAAGGAGGAGTAAAAGGATTCTACAGAATAGATGTATCATATATGAGCAGGCAAAAAAGGCTCTACTGGGCGCGGGTTCGGATTCGATAATGTGTACTACCTTTGTTTTGGCATATATATTATCTGGCGCTTTGATCTTTAATCATACTGGTCCGTAATGATTAATCTCTGACATCTCATTTTGTTCCTTGCATTTTGCAGTTGTAGTGACGTATCCTGATGAGACCATTCTTATTTCGCAGTGCTTCCCTTGTTTGCTCATTATCAATTTATAAGTATCGAGAATGGAATATAAAGCGCCAACTTACCAGGTACCTGATACTCCCTGATTCGTTGCCATTACCTCAAGTTACCAAGTCACGTTACTTCGCGTTAAGTGGGCGATTTTGTAGAGTCACGTCTTTTGCCCCTCCCGCGCCTCATTCTCCAGCGCTTCATATTTCAACCGTGCATCACTTACACTTTTAAGCTCCTGCGAGTTTTTGCGCATTTGTTCTACCTCCAAATTTTCATAAATTTTTCTTTTCCTGCATCTGAGAGCTTTGCTACACATCAACAATGGAGCGTCCCGTCACGCCTCCAGCAGCTGCGATCAAATCGCAGGCTACGTCATCGAAAACCCCAGAGATGACAAGGCGCATTGTACGTTTGCCTCCTAGATATCTAGAGGATTCCCCGGCTAACCAGAGCAAAAAAAATGCTACAGAAGAGAGTCGCCTACGAGCCAAAGCCATCCGTGAACAGCGAGAAGCTGAGCAGCGAGCCTCGGGAACTGCGGATGTGCTTCCCAAGTCAGCTGCTGGATTCATACCTACCGAACATGTGCACGTCTCGAAACCCGCAAATGGAAAGCGGCCACTCAACGAAATGTCGACGGGAGATATTGCAGCTGGCAACAATCGTGATGGGCGTAACGTGGGAGACGAGGCCGCCTTGCGACCGGCAAAGAAGTTTACCAAGTTTGTAGACTACAACATGAGCTCGATGACGGACACAAAAGGTGGCTTTCTCTCTATGGAGGATGACCCTCACAACTATGCGCTGGGCGTTCAGAAGCCCGGTCAGGCAGACGAGCAGAGACCGAAGGGCATGACGATTCAAGAATGGGAAAAGCAAAAAACGCTACAAAACTTGAGGAGGTTAAAAGCAGGCCCTTTTGAGCCGGGCATTAGTGTTCTGGACGACCAAAAGACAAGGAAGAAGTGCCGAGAGTGCGGAAGTCTGGAGATTGACTTTGTGTGGGAAGAAGTCTTTCACATCTGCGTGTGCAACAAATGCAAAGATAAATATCCCGAAAAATATTCTCTGTTGACCAAAACAGAGTGCAAAGAAGACTATCTCCTGACAGATCGTAAGTCAAGCCTCGTTTCTCTTTCACGCAGATTGGTACGATTTGAAATACTGACGAGATTTCGCCTCCCCTTTNNNCAGCCNGAGCTGCGGGACCCTGAACTGCTTCCTCATTTGAACAAGCCAAATCCGCACAAATCCCACTGGCACGACATGATGCTCTTCTTGCGGTTTCAGGTAGAAGAATACGCCCTCGGCACGAAATGGGGTTCAGCAGAAGCGCTGGACGCGGAATACGAACGGCGCGAGTCCCAGAAGAAGGCTCGCAAAGAGGCAAAATTCAAAGAGAAACTGCTAGACTTAAAGCGCAAGACGAGGACCGAAGCGTTTCGACGACAGGCAGGGACACTCGACAACAAGAATGGGGCACCAAGCAAGTTTGGCGATGCTGTGGGCGGAGGGGGCCGACATGTGCATGAATGGGGGCGAACGGTCGAGAACGAGGAAGGTATGACTGTCAAGACGTGCGTGACGTGCGGAATGGAGGTGGAAGAGTTGGAATTCTGAGCGATGCTGCGCAATCGGATTCAACCAAAGGCCCAAGCACCCAAGTTCTAAGTTCCCTTGAACCACGTCTTCAGCCTAAGTTGATAGGGAGGTTGGCACAAGCTGGCTTGTCAACCCCCTAGCTCCATAGAGGAGCGGTGCGTCACCGCAATCAACCTTACGACAGCCTGCCAAGTTGTGACATCGAAATGATTTTCACAATTACCGCCGCCCTGGCCATGCACTGCAGTCAAGTTGTTTGTCAAGCGAGGCGCAAGACTGGACCAGAGTGGGCTCCAAGTGAGCCCCTTTTACCCTGGCTGGCTGAAGATGCCTGTTTGCTTCGATTTGAAGTATTCATCTACCGACCAATCTCTTGGACCTACCGTTGGACCAGTTCAAGGAGCATCCAACCAATGACGAGCCAACCAAGGAAATTCGCGGGCTTTTGGTCCAATGAGACGCACTTCAAGGACAGTCAAAAGTGAGACATCTCGTTACCTTGCTATTTTGCTTGTGACGAGAAAAGATGGATACGAAAGCACAATGCGAGTTGTGCTGGGCTAGGACTCTCTCCTATGAATGCAAAGTTCAATCATGCCATCACAAATTTGAGCCCATCTTTCCTAACCCATTTGTGGAGTGTCGGCGTGAAAGCTGCCGCATAGATGACTGCATCGTAAGATTCGCAGCATCAAGGACAGCTATGTGTGCTGTCCCGCTTTTCGGAAGTCATAGACTAACAGGCATGCGAAAAACAACAGCCGAGTACCCAACTGTCACTCCGGTATACAGTCATCACATGTTTGACAGGACAAACTTCGTGCCGGGAAACCAACAGTCAATCAACCTCGGTGGGAGATCGGCTCTTGTAATGCTCCGTCCAGAGTCGACGACTGGCGCCCGCATGGTCTATCACACAAAGGTGGATATGCTATATATATTTCATCACACAGCCATCACTCATAAGCTATTCAGGGGGAATATGACAGGTAACATGGCATCTCGTCGCATGCAACTACTTTTGGCCGCTTGACCTGTCGTAGGGCTGCGCCTGCGCTGATTATTGCCATTATCAGCACTCATACTCCATCACATTGACAGTGCTAGTATTCCTTTACGATGCACGGATCAGTAGCAGCACTGCGAACTCGTAAGCTTATGCTGGGCCGCCGCAGAGGCCACCCGCATCGTTGGAACGAAGAGATACATCCCGTTCATCGGATGCGCGGATCCGCCGCTACAGCAGCCTTTAGCAATGTCGATTCGATCAGATGGATCCGTATGGCCAAATGGCACGAACTACTCCGTACGATGTTCCTTGTGCCCGATGGATCATCGGAAAGCCAGCACTGCTGCCATGAAAATACGAGGTCTTAATACTACAATGTGGACAAGAATCCATGGGCCAAGGCAGCATATTATACTCGGCGAGTCTGAGCGATGCATGTAAAGGAGTACTGTGCTTTGTCTGCTTCTTCTTTTCTTTTTTCGAGTGACAGCCTATTAATAGGCGATGGCCCGTCTGTTGGCCATTATTTCCCACTACTTCCATGATCCCTGCTTTGGCGACTTCTCTCTCCCCTTCTCTCGTACTCTATTTTCTCTTGTCTCGCGTATTTCCGTTTTGTGTCGCATGACACAGCTGCAAAACGGCAATAGCAGCATCGGATCGGCCTTTCTAACGAGATTGACACATGCTTTCATCAGATTCAGTCATCCTATCCCTATTTGCTTTCTATTTTCCTCATTGTTTCTTTTTCCATCTCCTGAAGATCAACCTGTAAATTTGAGAAATCAATGTTTTTTGCCACAGCAATACGAGTGAAGAAGAAAAAGAAAAAACCCGTACAGCCAGAGAGGCGATGGCTGAGTCAAGAGAAACGACAAGTTTGAGCGACCCAATCGCGGAGGGTCCGACACGCTGCTGCGAACCCGAATTCTCCACAAGGCCGTCATGTCCAGGGGGCAACAATAAAACCCGCGGGCTTTCAAATCAGACCTGGTCAAAACGCTCGGTTCTTATTGTGTGCCGGGCTCGAGTTCTCGACCCAGCGGATCTTTTGTGATTACAGCACAATGGCAAGAGAGATAGAGAAAGGCAGCTTTTGCGACATAGTGCCCGTACTCGTACGAGCAAAGAAATGAGAATCCGCAGCTACCTTGCCAAAAAGGACTACGAGTACTATTGCGAAGCCCATAAACAGCATCAGTGTGGTCGACACCGCCATATCAGACATACGAGGAAAGCCACTTTGTTCGAAGCACGCCGGCATCTATCCCCCAATGTTCCCCGCGCGCTTGCGGCGCTGGAATTCCAAAATGGTTCATGGCGTTGGCGTTAGCATGACTCCGGAAAGACTACTAAGCTGGCGACGTGCCTGGCCGTGGTGGAGAAGTGCTTTAGCCCAAGGGGCCAATTTTACCTTGGACAATCTTATCAGGCAGGCTGACCATCTCTCTTGGGATGGGACGCTCCGCCCGGTTTTTAGACTGGGCCTTATTGCGACGGTGACAGAAGGTCTGAAAATGCCTTTTCTTGTTTCCAAGGAAAAGGGAGGACCATGTTAGAGAATGGCCGGGTATGGAGAAGATGCCCGGGGGGTGGAAGATTACCCAAAGAAGCTACTGTACTAACGGAGAGGCCCCATCATGCTCACGGCCTGTTCCTGTTCTTGTTCCACCAGCCTCGACTGCGACGGGCGGCCGTCCTAAACGTGGGATGAAGCTGAACGTTGTGACGTGCATTCCGTTCCTGCTTTCCCACGTCCCCGGCATGAGGCTCCCCCATCGGTAACTGCTAGCGGTGGCGTCGTCCATTGCGCACGAGGGTGGAGCAGCCGTTGAGGCCGGCTGTCGTTAATTACCAGTACTCTGTCCTAATGGAGTTGCAGAAGCACGGAGTACGAGGTACTTGGTTGTTGGCCTGGCCTGGGTTGCTACAGTACAAGTACAGGGTGCATCCCACCTCCTTATTAGTATCGTCTCGTCCCGGGCGCCTTCTTGAGACGAGAATAGTGCTTCGTCACTCTTCTCACATTGGCGTGGGCTCGGATATATACATGGATGGACGGTAATCAGGTTCACAACACCACTACCAGATGGGACTTGGGGTGATTGAGGACTTCGGCATCGTGGCCAACCAAGTTAATTGGTCTCTAACTGCCATTTCCATAGGTTTGAGAAGCCCTCTGGCCAACATTCCTTGTCATTACTTGCTAACTTAAGCTTCTTTTTTCTCTTCTCCGCCTGTAGTCATCGTCGTACTTCGCCTCATCTGTCGAGCGTGTTTCCACCGAGGCAGATATGGCCGCCTCGGCCTCGATGACTTGGTAACCTTTGTTTGCCTCGTCATCCTCATCGTCAGCTGCATCTGCTCCAGCATTGGCATCAGCTACGGCCTGGGGCGGCGAGAAGACACTCTAGAGCCGGATCAGCTCGAGCAAGCCATCAAATGGAACGCCATCATTAACGCCGTCGTCATCTGGTCCTTTTCCCTTCCCAAGTTCGCCATCATCGCCATCCTCAAACGAATCCTCGACTATGGAACTAAGACGACCGTGCTCTTCCTGAGCCTGGCCATCACTTGCCAGGCATGCTTTCTCGCCGTGTCGGTATGGTGGTTTGCGCAGTGCCATCCCGTAGCCTACCAATGGGACAAATCTATCAAGGGCGGCTCGTGTGCGAGCGGCGAGGTCTTGACGAGCCTGGCGTTTGCAACGTCGGCGTACTCGGCCTTTCTCGACCTTTTCTTTGCGTTTTATCCGATACCCTTTATTATGAGGCTTAACATGCCTCTAAGAAACCGACTGGCTGTGTGCTTTGCTCTTGGCCTCAGCGCCATGGCGTGCGCCGTGTCAGTCTACAAGCTTACAGTATTCCAAGATGCCTTTAGAGAGATGGAGCAGGATCGCACATGTGAGTTATCAACTGGGGGAGAAGAGAGAACATGTGGAGTAAAAAGAAAAAACTCTGGAAGGGATCAACATTGCTAATCTTGATATGACGATGCAGATTCAGTCCCATACCTCGACATCTTTGGTGTCGCCGAGGGAGCCTTGCTCATCGTCGGCGCATCGCTACCCACACTGGGACCAATGTTCCGGGTGCTCAAGTGCAAAGTCACCTCGTACGCAAGCAACAGCGGCCTGTCGCGCCAGTCTGGCGATCGCAGCCAGAACCAGTCTGGGACGCTCACCAGCAGCAACTGGCGAGGCAAGCGGGGCCACGAGCTCGACGACGAGGAGATTGCCTCGTCGGCAGGGATGCACTCGAGCGTCGATGACATCCCGCTCGTTGCCACGGCGAAGCCCGTCGCGCGATATCATGAAGATCCCTTCAAGGATCAACGACAGTCGGTCGATAAGCCGGCGGGGTATGCCTACTAAACAGCACCTGAACTTCATGGCCCTCGTCGTTTGTGGCCCCGAAAAACTTGTTCGTTCAGGGAAATAGTGCTTGACGATCATCTGACAACGCCCCGTTTACGACTCATTTACACAATTTTATTTTACTCTTTTTTTTGTTACCCTTTTTGTGTATTTTCTTTTGTGTTACTACCATGAACTAACACCCTCAATACCCCCTCTCTCTGCCGGCTAAAGAGGAACAATGGGTTGGGGGCATGGGAATCATGAAAAAAGAACAAGTGCATCGGCATCCGTCCGTCAAACTCGTACCGCAGTGGTGTGCGATAGGAGGTGTTTGCCCGGTGCAGGTTGATTCATACAAGGTAAATTGGGGGTCACCAGGACAGAGAAAGAGGGAACTGCACTGCATGCTGCAGGGGGCTAGTCAGGCACGGAGGCGTCGTTTACCGGGGTGGCTGAAATATACATGTAAGGTGTAATGTCCGCATACATGTGAGCTATCATCGTTTGGGAATAGGTGTCGGGAGTTGTCATTTTTTTTGTTGCGCCCCCCTGGTCGACTTATTTGCAGTCCCGGCTGCGAGGTTGAGCCGCGGCGAGGAACAAGGGCAGGCGGGCCATTCGCTCCGCAAAGACAAACGGACATTTTTCAATTGGGAGGATGGATGGGAGGCTTACTATTGATTTTGATTCCCTTTTTTTTGTGTCGTCGTGGGAGAGGGCGGAAACTGTCATTATCATAGAGGCTGGTTCAGAACCTGTGCTGTACATAAAGCAATACTATCAACTTGTTAGAAATTTACCATCAAGATCGCCCATAACACGCAACCTTACCCACGTGCCGTGCCTCAATTTCCAGCCGTATGGATACTGTACGTTCTTGAATCGCAATCACTGGAGAAAGAGCTGCTGTTCAATCTACAGTAACGCAACTACTTCGGCGAAGTGCTCCTCGGCGTGCGGAGCTCCCCATCCCTGCTAGTCACAACTTGTGCCGTTGCAGAAGAACCAGGTGCCAGGTCTGCCAGGGACCATGCAGGTACTAAGAGCACTCAACACCAACTAAAAAAGTCGCTTGACAAGGGGAGAGACGAGGGAAGGGAGGGAGGAAGCGAAGGACACCAAAGCGAAGAAGGGCAAAATGGGCAAAATCCCTTCGTATAGTCCTCTCGTAGCGTCCTTTTTGGGACCTGATTTGCAGGCCCGCCTCGCCTTCTCTGCCGTCTTTTGACGAAGGAGCTGAGAATGACGGCAACAAACACGCCACTAGATCTCTTTTTTTCCTTTTTTCGCCTTCGTAGCTAGCTGTTCTAAGTTGGAAATGTCTTGGATCGATTCCATCCACCCGCAAGTGCCCGTTTTTTATTTGCATTATACTCGTACCGCACTCCAAGGCCAGCCCGCGCGCGCCATGTGTGATGCATCACATTCTAAGCTTTTTTGCCAAGAAGAAAAACTTGGGGGAAGGTTGTTGCTTGCTTATTGCCGGTCCGTGACGGAGTTTCTGAAAAGGCGCAGCAATCTCGATGGGATTCTCGCACGCCATTATGCCTGGATGACATATAGAATTCTTGTCACCTTTCAGTCACAGTTTAGTCCCCTTTGGAAGTGCGGAGAAAGATGGATGACACCCTCTTTCCTTTTCTCCTTGCGCGTGCCTAGGTATCATCGTCTCACGCTGTTCCGCCAGCCGTTTTGGCCATCACAGTCGCATTGGCATACTTCGTACCCCAGCCACAATGCTGCCCATGTTGCGACGGCACATGCATGTTCGATATAAATTGCCTTGCTAAACCCGGAGGCTTTTTGCTGTATAGAATTGCTGATTCGGAAGGCTGCAGCAGCAACAGCCCCTCCCAAGCCTTGTAAGTTCCGGAATCCTCTCTGGGGTTGACAAATTGGGAATATTCTACGCGGACTGCTCCAAAACAGCAATTCACCGCTGGGTTCTTTGCAAAATGCAAGACGTACCCCAGAGACCGTTTGTCTCGTTTATGTCCTTGGCCGATCAAAAGCTGAGCGCACCCGTGCGCGCGGTGAGGTGGCCCCCTGGAATATACACGTATATAGCGCGGGGGGAGGAGACTAAACCGGAGGGCCTTGTTCCGGAGACAGCCTTAGGTCGAGAAGGTTATGTCGAAGCGGGAATCGCCTCTCCGTGGACGGCGGAGAATGAGTGGGATGGGACCGGCTTCTTGGTGCGGCCGAGTGGCCAACAAGCTGTGAGATGTTGGCCTTGACAGCTCCGTGACCCTGGCTCTCATAAAACTGTAATTTTCTCCATTGTAGCGGGCTCCAGCGGCCGAGTCATGCGTAGCAGTCTCGATTGTGCTAGCATCAGAGAGCCTGCATTCTAGACAAGCTACTGCAAGAAATTGGCCAGGTAAAGATGTGATACATCAGAACAGACCGCAACGTTTTGCAAAAAGACAGCCTGATTTGCCCAGAGCTTCTTCCTCCTTGGCCCGAGTTCCTGGAACGGGGTTCGGAGCATGACCTAGAAGGAGGACACTTTTACTACTCTAGAGAGATGTTGAGTGTTGGTCCATATTTCATAGTAGCCCACGAGACCAATTCATCGTGGAGCCTCTTGTCTTGAGTAGGAATCTCAGCTCGTTAACGAGTTCGGTTCCGCCGGCATCTGGATGGAGAGAAAAATGACCCCGTCGAGCTGACTATGGCTCCTCGCTCGGCACGTGGCGAGAATGACCAGAATTGTTCATGATCTTCAAGAAACCATCGTATCACAAGACACCGTTAATCTGGTACCATCCTACGGGTAAGACTGTAGCATCAAGATTACCTTTAGGGTTGAGTTCCGTACGGACTTGACGAGAACTGAATCCCGTGTCGTTACACACTATTGTCTCTTGGAAACAATAGCCTTTACACTTGGGAGACCAAATGGTCAAGGAATATGGCATGGCAGATAAGGAGTTGGCTACTGATTCACGTGATGAACCAATAGTTCACCATGATACTCCTTAGTAACGCCCGACTGCCGGATATTGAAACCAGGACTGGACAAGGGTGTAGCTTCTAGAGCAGACATGTGCCTCAGAAGAAAGCCATCCAAGTATGGAATATGGAGTAGTCATAGGAGTTAATTGATGATCTTGAGGCGGTCAGTTGCAGGCTCGTGTTGATTTAATATGTGTTACAGGTGAAGATCGGGCACAGACCAGTGGAGTCTCACCACGGTCAATGAAAGGGTACGTTGCTCCGATCCTTGACTCGGTTCGCTGGGGTAGCCTCAATGTATTATCCCTGCTGCTCATCTCCTTGCTTTTTTTAAGATTTGCTGGAGACTCGCTCTTCTCCGTAGGGCGCGGAACTTATTGAACGGTCTGCTGGTACCGTTACGTATCAAGTACGTTTCAGCTGTTGGAAAGTGATTGCGCGGGAGAAAACTGTCAAAAGGCATGCAATTACTCTTTGTGGGACCCTTGCCATGATAACAGCGATAAGGAGCCGCGGCTGACGTAGCTTTTAGCCGCTGTAGAGCAAGACTTTGTCATCTTATCATCAAGACTGAACAGTATGAAATAATATGTCAATTCGATGCTCGGATGCTTCGAACAGCTCAGATCTCTTTCACGCCTCAAACTGTCTCAGCGGGCATCAATTGTGCAAGTACCATAAGATGTGTTGTCGCAAGTTCTTGACCAAGAGTAGCCGTTCTGCTCATTGAAAGTTTGTCTGTTGGTTTGTTTTCTATTAACGACCTTGTTGTTCATTGAAATGCATGCTGATATCGTGAGTGTCTAGGGTAATCTTCAGAGGAGTTGCTCTCGCGCGCAAGTACCATCTCGTATGGATGTAGTATCAAGACAGCATCAAGACGTCGTCGATGCATTCTTTCAAAGTTGCGGATTTGGCAGTATGGAATGGCCGGCAAAACATAGCTTTTATATGTTGCTAGGACGGTATTATTGGCTTTCTCACCACGGCAAAGTCAGATGCCGTGTATTAAGATAAGAATATCACCGACCTCATACCATTGCTGACCATTTCCAACAGAGTTCGTAGCTTTGTCTGCCGAAAAACGATCACACGGCAGATCACACGGCAGATTCAGCCTCAATCGCTCATAATGAGCAGCTTATATCGGAGTTAATTCGATATCCTGAGCTCTTTTCTCCTAACCAAGCTCATCCATTAGTACGGCTGAAGCCTCATCAGGACGTATTGGATTAGTCAAAACGAGACCAATCACGCCTTAGTGGAGATAATGTGGCGACTGCACGGGCCGCTGGTCTCACCCGTTGCATTTGATTGGCCATTCAAATTTCCAAAACGGGACAATGGGCATAAATTTGATCAAAAGAAGACCTATTTTGAGCCTTTTTGAAGCTTTGCAACTCATAACTTGTCATTGACGAGAAAATGTTGTTAAGGTTGAGCTGATAGAGTTCTCTCAAGCATTTGGGAAACTTGCCAGCGCTGACAAATTAGCCATTTGTCAGGAGCATAGCAATGGCCGAAAGGGTCTGACGGAGATAAGCTGCTGGATGTTAAGCCCCTCACGACTCCATTGATTGGGTAAAGAACGGAAGTTCGTTGCCGTCAACGTTGCCGTCAACATACAAAAATTTCGTCGGTGTGTTTTGTTCGCGCAGTCGGTCACTTATAAAGGAGGAGAGAGAGGGCGTTGAAGAGCCAAAGTCGCTGAGATCGCAGCTTTCTTCGCAGGAGAAGAGACGATTAGAAAGACAAAGACCACCGGCCGGAATCGATAGCGATGGCAGCGACTGGAGAAGACACAACGGGCGAAAAGGCTCCAACCGGCCTCTCCAAGATCCTTTCCAAGATCCTCTGGACACCGCCGTGGTTGAGATGGAATCCGGAACAGAACTTCGAAATGTCATGGCCTCTGACTTGTATTTTTGGATTTGTA